>PYAF01003855.1:274375-298567 GCA_007407185.1 Glycine tomentella
AAGGAAGGAGTAGGGAGGCTAAGTTTGATCACTTTCACTCAACACCTAAGGTAAGGGGGAGTCTTGTTAGATAAAATTTAAATATTAGCTTATCTCTCAATAGATTTTTAAGGTCTTTCATTACTTGGATTATGATAGAGTTAAGAGAAAAATTTAATTAGATGAAGGAAGGAAGCCATAATTAAATACTTAGCTTCTACGGCTAAATTAATATGGTTTTAGGTAGATGATAATTTAACCTTTACTATGCTAGAATTAAAGCTAGGATTAAGAACTCCAGGATAGCATGCCTAGTAGCACTTTTAATTTGTCACATATTTCTATAGATGGCTGTTGTATTGCTGTAGGATTTTATAACACCTTTAATTTAGTTGCTGTATGAAATAGATTGCTGTAGCTGTATGAAATAAATTGCTGTAGCATATATTCTCTAGTTGCTGTATGAATAAATTGCTGTAGCATAGATTAGTTAGTGGCTGTATGAAATAAAATTTAAATTGCTGTAATATATATTAGTTAGTTGCTGTAGGTAATAAATTTAGTGGCTGTAATATATTTTAGTTAACGTATTTTAGTTGCTGTAACGTATGCAAGTACTTGAGGACTTCTGGATGTAATTATTAAGTTAATCTGTATGCTGTTATAGGTTGGTGTTATTAATCTGTATGCCGTGTTATGAATTTGTATGTTGACGTTACTAATCTGTATGATGGTGTTAAATAATTCCGTATACCGTTGTTGCCGTTGTTGATTGCTGTAAATTAATAAATCTGTATGCTGTTGCTATAACATATTTGGATTAATTGCTGTAGCGAAGTTCATATAATTGCTGTATTTAAATTATTGGTTGCTGTTACTACATTTAAGTTCTTATGGTGGCATGATGACAAGATTGATAGAAAGAAGCATTAAGTGGTATGATGTACTTGTGTGATTCGTGACATAGAAGTAAAGAAATAAAAGTGCACAACTTGAACAAAACATGTTGAGGTAATTAAAAATGCATACGTGATAAATGATGAGAAAATAGGATGAAGAGAGTTCTTTAAGTATGATTCATGATGATGAGAAGATTTGGGAAGTATATTATGTGACGATTTTGAGTTTGTGATGACTAAGTGATGTGATGATGTGAACTTGAGATGGAAATGATAAGGAATAAAAGAATAATTTACAAGATGAAAAATGAATCATTCATGCATTTCATGTGCATCTACCCGGTGGGGTAGAATTTGATGATGATGATGATGATGATGAGACGTTACTCATAAAAGAGGTGATCCTCGTAAAGAGGTGTATGTGTCAGATAACTAAACTGAGTCCATATAACTTGGGGGTAGAAACAGTGAGGACCACACCACCATGATGATCACATGGATGGGAGATGATAATCCTAAGCGCCACTGAGCTACCCCGACCGTGTGGATAAGTTCGTTCTACTGAGCTGAGGGTGGGGTTATCTGACAGTGGCCACAATTTTTAAGATGTTACTGAGATCTCAGTCATGCATCATATAATAAGATGAGCATGCATTTTCTTGCATATCATGACAAGTGTCTGTGTGAAGAGAAGATAATTTAATTTATAAGTTAAAGATTACTGAATTTAAGGAAAACGTATTATTTAGAATCTCTATAATACTACTCAGTAGTGTTGATATTTAAATTTTATTTATCAAGACTGACCCTACTTTGTGTCGTGTGGTTGACACCTGTGATGACCCCAAATGGTTTGGGCGAGCAGAAAAGCAGTGACTGGATGACGTACAAGAAGAATGAAGACTATGTGCTAACTGTCTGCTGTGTGAATGATCTGTATTTATGTTGAACTATGGACTGTACTATGGACTGTGCCTATATGGGACTTTGAGTGTGTAATAATGAATGAACTGTATGGTAGGTGTGGATATCATGACTTACTTAATGCGTTGTTAAAAACGACGGAATTTTCATTTGAACCTTCATTTCTAAATTCGTTTTGGAAATCAACCAAGGTTTATTTGAACTTTTATTCTTTTGGTTTTTTCGAAAATTTTTAGCAAATAAAAATAAATACGTAATAAAAGTGAATCAAGAGTGGTCGTTACATTTTTAAGCGCGATTCTGATATTATTAATGATAACACTTCAGAGGCCTACGGGGTGTTACATACATCCACCTGTTTAGCTTTTGTCCGTTACTGTTAATGAAAAAGCCTATGTGACATATTCAAAGACAAATTTGTCAAAACTCTACACATTTAAGGACAAAAATGATTTTTTATCCAAAATAGAATTTAATCTTCATCTTTTCTCCTTTTTAATCGTTGCAAACATAACAATATAATAAACACTTAAGAAAATAGGAAAGCAAGCATAAGTTAAAATAGACATAATAATAACAAAATATTTATTAATAAACATAATTTGTCTGTTTCTCTACAATTTTTACTATGACAATATTAAGTAGTGACAAAATCAAGTTGAATCTTATTTTTTATAAAGATTAACTTAATGATTGTGTATTTTTGTTTAAGTCTCATATTTTGAAAAAAAATTTAAATAATACTTTTTTAATAAAAAAATTGTCAATTTGGGACTGTTTTGAAATTATTTACGCTTATGGGGAGTCAATCATGCCCAAACTGGGCGTGACTGAACATGCCCAAATTAGGCGTGACCCAGGGGGGTGTCACGCCTAATCTGG
Source organism: Glycine tomentella (assembly GCA_007407185.1). NCBI lineage: Eukaryota > Viridiplantae > Streptophyta > Magnoliopsida > Fabales > Fabaceae > Glycine > Glycine tomentella. Next base: position 277,060 of record PYAF01003855.1, read on the forward strand.
GCATGTTCAGTCACGCCTAGTTTGGGCATGATTGACCTGGCCCAATTTATTTAAACATCCTTTCCAAACCCATTTCTTCACACCTTATCTTCTAAATCTCCTATTATTCTAATGTTTATTGATATTAAAAGTTTTTTTTTGTTCATGGCAAGAAATGAGTTCAGGTGATGAGTATGCTCGTGTTGTGTTATTTTTTAATGGAAGGAAAGTTAAAGGGCGACGAGGTGTTGTTTTTGAAGGGAAGAAAAGGCCGACACTTATCAAGAGAAACTCAACACTGGGTGAATTGCATGAGAAGATACGACAAAAATTAGGTCTAAAAGACAACCAATGGATCACTTCACTGACGGCAAGATTATGGCAACATGAACAATACATGGGGTTTCTAGTACTGGATGATGAAGACATAGAAATTGTAATGGATGAAATTTTCAACCAGTCAAGGAATTTTTTTTTAGAGTTGTACATTGATTTTACCGAAGCAGGGGATGTTGTTTTACCCATGAGGTCAGTTGCTTTAAATTCTGCACATAATTTATCATCATATGTTGCTCCACTTGTAAACGTGTCTGAGGAAGATGAATATGACCCAACTTGGGTTATGGATGACAATGAAGACGATGACGATTATGAAAATATTGCAATGGAAGATCTTCTTCTTCAGGAGGATGCTAGTGCGTCAGATAATGATGAGGGTTGCGGTGTGCATGCGGCTGAATTCCAATTAAAGGTATGTTAGATGACTGAAATGAATGAAAATGTAGTCATATATGTATATTTGTATGTTCTAGTATTTTATTTGCTTGATATGTTTATTAAACTGATTTTGTATGTGTAGGTGCTGAGGTCATTCCTTTTTGGGATGGAATTCCACATTACACATATATTGATTGGAATCCTCCAAGTGAAGAAGAATCTTTTACCGGTTCTGGTTCAGTTTCAAGTTCAGTGTAGGGTCCATGACAATTAGGGGATGAGTTGTTTGTTAAATAGGAATTTGGCTCCAAAAAGGACGTGCAATTTGCAATTAAACAGAACCTCATGAATGAGCATCAAGAAGCAATTGTGGTTGAGAGCAAGCCTAACAAGTTTAGCATGAGGTGTATTGCTCATAACCAGGGTTGCCCCTGGAGGGTTAGGGTAATTAAACCAACGTATGGTGAGAAGTGGCTTGTTTCAAAATATGGTGGAAAACAACAATTGTCTGAAAGACCATATTACACAAGGTCACAGACAGCTTGATGCTGATGTTATTGCTTCACTTGTAGTAGGTATGTTTTTATTCAATTTTCTCTATATGTCTTTAATAATGGTTCTTTAAGGTATGTTGTTAATATGAATGTTACAATATCATTGTTAGGAATGATTAAAGAGGAACCGTCTGTGTTAATTGCATTGGTTCAAGAGAAGATTACCCATTCATATGGAAGTTTCATATTGAAAGGCCTGATATGCGAAGCAGAAAGCAATGACAATGGTTTATGGGGATTGGGAAGAATCTTATGCATTTTTGCCGAAGTGGTATCACTACATGCTTTGTTTTTCACAAGGTTCTTTTTATGATATTCAAATAAACGATTATTTTGTGGGACATCGATTGATACGAGCAAAGCGTGTGTTTCATCGTATTTTCTGGACTTTGAGACAATGTTGAGAGGCTTTTAATTTTTGCAAACCCATGATTCAAATTGATGGGACTCATTTATATGGCAAGTATAAAGGGAAATTGTTGATTGCCAAGACTCAGGATGGAAATAATGAATGTCTGCCCCTGGCATTTGCCATTGTTAAGGGGGAGACTTTGGAAGCTTGGGAATACTTCTTTGCTAACATTCGTTTGCACGTTACCCAAAGGCAAAACATATGTCTCATTTCAGATAGGCACCAGAGCATATTATCTGCTGTGGAGAATCATGCTGGTTGGCAACCACCTTATGCGTATCACATGTTTTGCCTTCGTCATATTGCTAGTAATTTTAATCAAAGGTTCAGGAATGAAAAATTGAAGAAGACTCTAATGAACTTAGGTATGCTTAACAACTATTTTGAATATATTAAATGGATATATCTGTAACTGGAATAGTGTTACTGGTATGATTCTTTTGCAGGTTATACTTCCTCTAAGGTTGAACGTTTGCACGATTTATTGATACTAGTCCTCAGGTTGTAGAATGGATTGATAGCATCCCTAAGGAAAAGTGGACACGTGCATATGACGTATATGGGAGAAGATTTGTCCATATGACAACAAACTTGTTTGATTCAGTAAACAGGGTGTTAAAGGGAGCAAAAAACATGTCTATCACTGCTCTGGTGAAGCACACGTACAACATATTGGTTCAATATTTTGTATGCAGGGGTCAGGCAGCTGCTTCATAAGTTGACCATTCACAACGGCATTGGAAAAATGTGGTTATGCTATGAGGCATAATCAATTCCTTGCTACAGGCCACCACGTAGGCACATATAATGTTGATCAAACATTATTTAAGGTGGACGAGGGCTAGGAAAGGTCATATTCAGTCAACCTTGCAGAGCGTTTTTGTCAGTATGGCAAGTTTAAGGCCTTCAAATACCCATGTAGTCACGTTGCAGCTGTTGCTTTACATGATCGCCAGAATCCTTATCAGTATGTAGATGATGTCTTCCTGGTAAATAATTTGGTTCAAGCTTACTCATTGCCATGGCAGCCAATTGGTAATGAAGGTGTTATTCCACCAAGTGAAGATCTAGTTCTCATACCTGACAGGGAAATGTTGCGTGCAAAGGGTCGTCCAAGGTCAACTAGAATACGTAACGAGATGGACTAAGTCGAAACAAGTCAAAGACTCATCAAATGCGGAATTTGCAAGCAAGTTGGACATAATCAGAGAGCTTGTCCTAATTGTGGTGCTATTTCATGAATTTGTAATGATGTTTCTTTAAATAGTAGTATGTTAATGTATTTCATTTAAAAAAATCACAAATTTGTTGAAAATATGTTGAGACTTTCATCATTTGCCAATTCGTATATGTGTTTGTATTTTTAAAAAATAGGTTTTTTTTGGAATTTTTCGATTCTAAGTAATTATAAAAAAACATGTACTTGCACATAATAATAATAATTAAAAACACTGTGAATAACAGTAATTGAGATGAGAGACAGAGAGACAAACATAATAAACACTACTTAATAAAACGAAAATAACGGAACGGACAATTGAAATAACAATTGAAAATAACCAAACTTAATAAACACTACTTAATAAATTGAAAATAAAAATAACAATTGAAATAATAAAATAACCAAACAAATCATAGTTTCAAAGATGTTGTGCAACGGACATGTCTTCTTCCATTTGAATCATTCTAGTGAGCATCATGCCCAACATCTGCTGCGGACATGTCTTCTTCCATTCGGATAACTGGTTTGTTAAAAATAGCTAAAATTTCTATTGGACAAAAATGTTTCCAGTAGTTGGATTTTGCTAACACCTTTAACGTGTCTTCATCACTTATCAATTCTATTATGTGATATTCGATTAAATTTTCTGAATATTTTGCATGGGCTAACTGTCGAAAAAACAATTTTCTTACCACCTGTGAGTTGTGAATTCCATAAGGGAGAACCCCAACAGGCACAACTTGCTTGATGACATCATTAAGTGTTTCAATGTTGCATCCTGAAGGAATTTCAAATCTTATTGGATTTGTTCCAGTAAAGGAATAACCCACAAAATCGCCTTGTCGTGGTACATAATAATTCTATAAGGCCAACACACGGGTATTGCTCATAGCACATTAACATTGTGCAAACATCATCATCATTTGTCAGTTGCGGAGAATGAAAAAAATATTACTGACCTGCATCTAGGGATGGCTGTCGGTAGTAGATTTCATGCACAAATTGGTCATTGGTGAGCAGAAGGGTGTTGTGCATTCTACTCTTGAGTGATTGAAAAGAACACTCATTAGGAACTCGCATTGGTATTGGAGTAGGACATTGAAAAGAAACACCATTTTGGTTGCGTTTGATTGATCCATTTGGAAAAATGAATGCTAATTTGGAGTTAGCAATGGTCTGAGAGCTTGTTTCTCCTAAGAATGACATAGTATTGCGATTGAATTTCGTTTGCGGAGGTGTGTTGTGTAGGAGTGTGTGGTTGTGTTAACGGGGGTTTGTGTTATTTATAGGCCAAGGATGTATTTCTAAAAGAGGCTTGTTTGAAATCCAATGTTGATTGAGACATGTCATTATTCAAAATTTTCTTTTATCTATATAGTGCATAGTGTTGTCAATTTCAACTGAGATGTCATTATTCAAATTTCTCTTTTTTAGGCATGCGTTCTGTCAAATTTATTGCCCACCGTATGAAGGACAACAAAGTGTTTATATAGCATTCGTCATAGTGTTGTCAATGTCATTTTACCTTTCCACATGGTTTGCCATGGTATGCGTTTTGTCAAATTAATTGTCCACCGTATGAAGGACAACAAAGTGTTTTTATAGCATTCGTCATAGTGTTGTCAATATCATTTTATCCTTCCACATTGTTTTTTATGTTAAATTTTTTTATGCTATTAATTTAATGTTACTAAATGTTGTTATTATGTGTGTGTCTGTTCCAGAATTAACGATTATATATGTGGTAATGTTAATCATGCTTTGGCTATTAATTATAATCCTCTGTAACTAATCAAATAAAGTCTATTACAAACAACAAATAATAAAAACACAATGTCAATGAATTCTATGACTTTGGTGACCACTGATAATGACGCGCCTGACGATGAGGTAACATCTGTCTACCACGGGCCCGAGAAGGGCCCGCTTGCGAAGGGTCTGGCTACGAAGGCTCTACATATAGAGGTGGGTATGGAGTTGCTTGTGAAGGCTCTGCATTTGGCGATGATGGTCGAGGATAATCAGGAGGTGGGGTGGCATGTGGTGGATGTGATGGCCAATCACCACAAACGCCTGGGGAATAATCAACCTGAGCGAGCATGCGATCAATATCGTCAACACTCCAATCCGCAGCAGGTACATCAGTACTGCACCCAGAAGCTGCAACCCCAACGTCCCCTGATGCCATGTTCAAAGCATCTACGTAATATACAGGCTGTGTCTGGGAGTATGTCGATGGAGGAATATGACTCTGTGTACTGAATGCCTCATACCCCATGTCCCCTTGTTGAGAATCCTTATAATACATAGGCTGGCTGCCGTATGTAGAACCTATCATTGGAGGCCTAAACCAACCATCATTGCGAGGCCTGGGAGCTCCTATTGGCTCAGAAACATGGTGCATGGCTTTTTGTCGACGCTCTAACCCATGTCCCTCCTGTCTACCATGGGGAACGTCAAGATGTACCTGTGGGTCATCCTGACGCTGCGATGGGGGTGCATGTGGGCCTGCCTCCTCCAGGCGATAGGTCTCTCTGAAGATAGAGATGATGCGACCAATCTCATCATGCACCCATTCAATGGTGTAGCTCGACCACTTCTCAGTGCCAGTCACAAAGTACAGCATCTCTAGGCCATCAATCTACAAATTATAAAAAATATTATATTTAAATAAATTATATAATGAATATAAGTAAACAAATTATATTTAAACAATGCTTACACCAAGACCAGTCTTAGGAGCTATCTTTGACACATAACGCTTCCCATTCTCCCTGAACCAAACCATGTACTCATGGTTTGGTGACAGCAACCCATGCAGTAGAGGGGGTAGCTCGATGTGCTGGTCCCTAACCTCCCATCATCGTATGAAGGGTCTCAACTTATGGACCCAGTTATCTTGCGGTTTACCTTGCAAGGACAGGGCATGCACACCCTTCAGCTTCCTAGGCCTTGGTGGGATTGAGAATACTCAACTGTGTGGAGTATATAACGAGAGTACTAGTCATCCACAATAGTCGCTGCTGATCAGATGCACCAAGGAAGTGGTAGTCTGCATATGGTTGCCAAACCACTAGCACAAAAGAATTAAACACACAATTATGAAAGTACAACGACCAAAAATGCAAATGATCAAAGTACAGTGACCGAAACTTTTATAAATAACAATACGTACCTCATCCCGACTAAGGGAATCTAATGTTAGTCGATACCAAAGAATCTCGTGTGCTCGAAACCGACCTAAAGCATTAAACCTAATTTCAAAATAACTGACATTAGACTACTTATGAGACTCATTAATACATACTTAATTACAGAAAATAATAATACATAATTGTGTCTGTAATGCCACTCCGACTGAGCAGGCTGAAGAATAGCTGGAGCAATGGGTGGAAATTTGAGCCACACTCATATCTGAAGAAGCACGTGACACCCACCAATGTCACTTCTTTCTGGATCTGTACACTCGCACATTTGTCTAAACAAATGTGCAAGGACTGCAGAGCCCCAGCTATAGCTACCTATGTCTCCGAAGTCTCCTCCAAGCAGCGAGACGTAGCGACAGTGCTCCCCCCGGATCCGTCGCATAGTAGCCATGCTCCAATCATACGCGCAATGTGTGACTTCGTAAACCGCATGACTTCTAGGGGATACGCAGCTACCTCACCCCAATGCGCATAATGTCTATCAAAGTAAGACAGGCGGAGAAATCCACCTTTCAGCTCACCCCTTGCTTGAGGACGATGACCAAATACATCCTCAATGACGGTGCCCAGTCGTCTGAGATGGATCAGATGACAACATTATCGTCGCTGGGCAATCACAATATATCAGCCATGTCTTGCAAAGTGATGGTCATCTCTCCCTGAGTCATGTGAAATGTATGTGTCTCTGGTCTCCACCTCTCAATAAGAACACTAGTAAGCGCAAAATCAATCTAAAAAAAATTACAATACTCAATTCATATGTACAATTATAATCAAAAACATTTTTGTAGTTTAAATTAAAATAATATTTAATTTATTCAATTCAAAATTGCATACTTGAATATGTCGCATGCGTGCGATATGTAGGAATCCAGCCTGTTCTAACATCTTAGCAACGACGCCAGGTATATCATCATGGTGTGCCCCCCGGTGACTTTACCAAGTCTAGTTTTCAAGACTAGACATCTTCTCGTTCCACACAGCCTGTGAAATGTGGGTGCGCTGGGTACGCCTTTACAAAACACCCCACTTATACGGGGTGGGGATAACATGGGTCATCGAATCACTGGGCTCACTCTCATGATCGAATCCACACCGCGAAGAATCAGACAACGATAAATGAACTATCTAATGACTATCTTAATATAAATAAATCAATATTAAAATTAATAATTTAATACCATTAAATGACATTACAAATAACTATCCTAAATAAATCAATATTATAATTAATAATTTAATACTTCATATTAATCACAAATTAAACTAAACTAAACTATAAATTTAATAAAATAGTTCTAACTATACTGAACTATATAACTTTAGTAAAATAATTCTAAACTAAAATAAACTATCATCTAAAATAATTCTATGTAACAATCCCTAACCTAACAATTTTCTACAAACTTAACATTTACGCCGCTAAAAATTACCTATGTCGCTAACAATTTGCCCTAACAATTTTTTAATTCAATAACATATTAAATAATAAGCAAAATTATTAAATTCACTTACTTGTTGGCAGAGTTTTGCTATAAGGATAATCACTCACAAACTCTAGAGAGAAACTTCATAAACTTTTAGAGAAAAAGTGAAATGGTAAATATGTAAAAAAAGTAAAAAAAAAAATAGCTTGACTGTTGCATAAGAGTAAATAATTTCAAAATAGTCTTAAATTAATATTTTTTTTATTAAAAAAGTATTATTTAAATTTTTTTGTCCTCATATTTTGGATAAGATCTCATAATTTCATAAATTAGTGATTTTGATTTTCTTAATTTTATAATTTTGTGATTTTGATTCCTCCGTGAATTAACTTCCATTGACCGTTACATGCTCAACGTTGACTACTTATGTTGACACTGCTTCCTCCGAGACTCATCTGCATTGCTTCCTTCAAGATTCATTCAGAGTGCAAGCATCATTCTTCTTCACATGCATCACCAAATTCACATCTTTCACACCATAACCTACACCTCCTCCTCAAGCGTCCCCCCCTCCACTCCTTGATCCACTGCATTGCACCCCCGATTACATCTATACCATGATTCAAACTTACGATGTCATCGTGCCGTCACTAAGGAAGCCCATGACGTGCATCGCCTTCCCTGGGTTCATTACTCTGTTGAGATCCACGATGCACAACCAAAGGAGAATTTCTTTGTTCGTTACTCTGCTGAGATCCGCGATGCACAATCAAAGGAGCGTTTCCGAGATCTGATGTTGCGTTTCGTAGGTCTGCTGTTGTGTTTCCCTGACTTGGGGTTGCGTTTCCCGGATCTGGTGTTGGTTTCGAATCTTCGCCTAACGCGACAAAGCATAGTGCAGAGATAACCTCAAGTACTTTTCCTCTCTCTAGTTCTTCGCCAATTTGAAAACAACAAAGCCACGTTCCCTAAACGCAACGCAGAGGTGGTTTGTGGTGTTTTGTTTGAATTTTGTTTGTGCCCATTGAAAGTTGGGATCCGGTTTGCATTTTTCTGATATGTGATTAAATTTGAGGTTGTGTTTCACTTATTCGTTGGTATTTTTGGTTTGTATGTGCCCATTGAAGATTGATATCTGGTTTGCGTCTCCTGTAAAAAGGTGAGACTAGGAACAAGATTGAAAAGAGGAACAACTGACAATGAAAGCGAAGTTGGTCAACGTTAAAGTGGAACGGTCAATGGAAGATAATCCGCAAAAAGATCAAAATTGTGAATATGTGAAATTAGAGCAACCAAATGTCTCAATAAAATTCTATGTGAATCAAAATCGAATTTGTGAAACTAGGAAGAATAAAATTATAATTTAGTCTTTTAAAATTGATCGAAAATATTTTAGAATATAATATAAGAAGAATAGTGAAAAACACATTATGTAAAAGTAAAAAATAGGATCAAATATGTTTGGGTCATTGTAAAAATTTAAAAATATTAATTTTATCCTCAATTTTTTTATTAATTTGATCCTTATAAAAAGTAAAACATTTTTATTGATCCTCATCAATAACTTTATTAGATAATTTTTTTACCTTACTAACAAATTTAATTGTTCTCTTTCTCTAGCTAGACTTATTTCACCTTCCTCCTAATCTCATTAGAAAGTTTGAGAAAGTGATGAAAAATTACAATTTTGGAAGAATTTTAGTTGCTAGAAATTATTTAATTCATTTTTTTGAGGGAGGGAGTCTAACCACTACAAATTGTTTAATTCATTTAAAATTAAATTACATTTGTAAGTATGTTAGAACATCTTTAATGATAGAATCAATTGTATCACGTTTTGTGGGTCTCATGGTGTGACATAGTATGTAAGATTTTTTTTTCTTTTTTTGCTATAGTGGTAAATTCTACTTTGGATTCTTGAGCCACTTTTGTGGATTTCACAATGAACATCACTTAAATATATTTTATTGATAAGTAAGGGAGAGTGACATTACAAAATATATTTTTTAAAATGGAACAATTCAACTCAATCTCCATTCTAAAGATCTCTAAAGTATGTATAGTTGTAAATTTTGTGAAGGGATTTTTGAACTCAAGAACCTCCATTAAAAATGTTCTTAGTCATGTCAGATTATCATTTAATAAAATTACTACTAAGAATCCACAAACTATATTTTAGTTTTACAAAGATCAAACTAATACAATTTTTTTATAAAAATAAATTATTTTTAAAATTTTATGAGACCTCAAACATACTTTACCCAAAAAAAATATAATTAAAATAATTTATCCATATATAAAATTACAAGTGATTAAAAACAAAATATACATACTCCAAAATATATTTTATTAATAAAATAAAATAGATATAAAATATTATATAAACATGTTCTTTTTTATATTTTACATATTTCAACTATTTCAATAAATAATTTTATAAAACGGTCTCTTTGCATCCAAAAACAATCTTTATGACTTGTTAGTCATGAATTCAAATTAAAAAACAGTCTCTTTACATATACAAAAATAAAATTAAGTCCAATATCCTTCCCCCCTTATATGCACATAAGTGTGAAACCTCCAAAAAAATAGGTACATAGTTACAAGCTTAGCTATTAATTAACTTTTTACTTTGAAGTAGCTTTTCACCTTATTTTTTTGTCAAACATGCATGGTTAGAAGAACACAAATTCTGTCAAATAAAACAAAATTTGACGCTAAATATTACTTGTGAATAAAAACTAAGTTCAATTGCAGAGGAGATTTCATGTTTTGAAAGAATAATTACTCCTGCTGTAAAAAAAAGAATAATTACTCCTGCTATTTACAAGAAAGAGTCTAGTAAATTAACATCCACACGATAAAAGTCTTCAAGGGGAGTAAGAAAAACACATGCATATTCAATAATGAAATATTCGGCACAATTTAACACTGTAGCTGCTTCATTAGAAGCCAGAGTGGGCTACACAGCTAGATAAGACAACGAATAATTTTATTGACAAATTATTTACATCAGCTAGATCTTGTAGGAAGCAATTAACAAATAGGTTTACAGTCAGACAAGGAACTGTAAACTCCATGCATTAGCATTCATTTATACATTTGCACTTTGCCATGTTCATGGAACAGCAATCTTTAGAGAGCCTTGAGAGCCAGTTTACTTCCTGAATGAACACCCTTTGCAGCAACTCTTAAAATTGCACGACTTTGGTAAAGCCTGTTACCAAATTAATAAATAAATAAAAAATTAGTAGGGGCAAACATTGCCATTAACACGTGCTAGCACTTGATTGTAATGGAACTTCAGGATAGAAATCATTGACCAATACACGGTTCAGGTTTAACTTGAATAAAACTAGGGTAGCCCTCGCTAAACAAGCTCATGGGGATGCTGCATATCTTTCTAATTCAATGTTTATTTACTTGAGTTGAAGAGAAACCCTTCTTACTCTACATCCAAAATAAAGACTTTCAACTAAGAAATTTAAGTTGCAAACGTGAGTAAAACAGAGAACTTCATAAGATGCCAACATGATCACAACTTCATTAAATTTGCAGAGAAAATAATTCATATATTTTAAATCATCGATAATTTGATACATGCACGCAAGTTCCTTACATATGTTATATAGTTTCCAACTTTCCATCTTCACTGTATTTAATGAGGATCAATCCATATAAACTTTTATAATTTTCTTTAAAATAATATACTATACTGTATGAACTTCAATAATTCTCTCTAAGTATATATGTTGCAAGTAATCCATGTTAAGTATATCAACAAGTTTTACATTGGTTACTAAGGGCTGGCCTAACACAACTGTCCTCCTTTACGGGTTGAGAGTGGCTGTGAAACAATAGGCTTTTGTTGTAGTATATGTTGAAGACACAATGCCTAACCATGCACGTGCACACACACACGCATACATGTTTAACAAAAGGCCATTGCTGAAATTCTACATGTCCATCATATAACTTTTTAGTAGATTCATACCACCAGTAAAAACCTGTCTTAGGGGTGTATAACTCAACTATTTGAAAGACTTGTATTTAAAATATCACGACAAAAGGAGGCATTGAAATTGTTTCTTTTAGAAACTATAATCAATTTCATCATGCCATGTATATGTCATTTTGTCTTTCTCAAGGCCAGGAAAGGATGAGGTATATAAGTACTTTCTTGAAAGCATAATAACGGTTGAGATAGAGAGTTACCCTGCCAAAGCAAGTCCCCAAGTAGACAGACAATAAAACAACTTCCCAGCTTCCCAAATATCCATAATCTTTTCCAGTTTGCTTGTACCACGCAATGCTTTTGATAGCGCTGCCATCAGATAATTTGAAATATATACAAGCATTTAGTTAATCACAATGGCAAAAGGTTTGTAGTTGGATACTTCATTCAAAATATCAATGCAAATTTTGTCAACGGTTGATAAGAAAATGATTAATATAAGGTTGAATTACAAATTTGGTCTCTACACTTAACATGCTTTTATTTTATTCTTTATTTGAATAAATTCTACATTCAGGTTGTTACATGAAAAAGTTTACAAATAGCTACAAGCATCAGAAATTTTGATATAAACATCAGATCTAGAAAAAGAAAAAGAAAGAAATCATTACATTTGAAGACTATACGAGAAAAAATCCAGCATGTCTAAAAGGGACTTCATCCCCTTGAATCATTCATGCTGAGCAATAGTCACCACTAAAACAGTTTATGGTTTCTAAGAACAATAGTTTCTTCTGGGAAGCCATATGCATGCTAAATTAGAGTGTAGGGTGAATAGCTGGGATAGAAACGATTGAATAATGGATAAGTATTCTGTTGTTTCTATGGTATTTTAATTTTTTTTGTCGAATTTGCAAGTAGAGTTTATGGGATTCCCACGAGTCTATGTAAACTCTGGAGTTTGACAACCTTGCAACAAAGACTAAATTAAACAACAAGGACTTACGGTTGAGCCTTGATGTAATCCTATCCCAAAAGGAAAGTCCTCTTGGAGTTCTCACATTAATAGTTACCCCATCATAATGTCTTGTATAGCTTGGATATAAGCCACACAAACACCATTCTTCTCCAAAGTCTTCCACAACACTTCTCTTGACACTCAATCATAAACTTCCAAGTAAATAAAAGCTATAAGTAAGTCTATTTCTTAGCTTCGGTACCTTTCCATCAAGCCTTATAAAAGATAAATTATTTCCGTTATAGACATTCCTGGCATAAACCAAACTGATTCTTTGCAGTCCTTGTCTCTTTTCTTAATTTATGCCCGACCACTTTCTCTCACAATTTTGAATATTTCATTTGTTCTTAAATATAGGAACCAAAGAGTGCTTCTCCACTCATCTAACATTTTCTTAGATCTCAAAATCCCATTGAAAAGCTTAATGAGCCAAATAATACCTTGTTCTCCAACACACTTTCAAACTTCCATAGGAATACCATCTGGACCAACAATGTTACCATTATTCATCCTTTTAAAGGCTTCTTCCTATCGAATTCAATTCTATGGTAATAAGTTAAAATTTGTCCGTCCTCTAGGTAGGAAGCTATTAATCAATTATTTTCATATTAAATTCAGATTAGGATATGTTATGACTTGAAGGCAACTCAGGTGTCAGATAACTAATTTTGGTCTTTCAAAGGAAGAAACTCCTTGTTAGGAAGAAACCCTGTCTTTGTTGATGTTTGTACTAAAATCTGGCCTAAACAACAGATTATCTCAATAATTTGTTAGCAGCCATTGGCCAGAGTTACTTAATGCCATCAATTCCTTCCACATTTTTTTTTATCTTGGACAATTGTGATCCATACTTGCTGGTCATCCTCTTCAGCAATTCCAGGGAAACACTAAAGAACTTTGAGCCATAATTCCAATCTAGTCAATGGGAGATCTGGCAGGTCAGACTAAATCGAAAGGAACCCATATGATCACTGGACTAGAGTGTATGGAAAATAGCCAAGGAGGAAAGATTACTTTTATAATTGAGAGTGAGGGAACAAGATCTCCTCTTACTAGGGTAACACCCTTACAAATGAGAAATCTATGTAAACAAACTATTTATCCAATATGACTAATTAGGTACTTTTTTGCATATTTAAATTTTAAACTTCTTTACCTGCTAACATCCACACTTTTAACCACCTAACTAATCCCTAGGTTCCTTATTTTTAATTTTTTTATTCCATTGGGTATAACCCCCCAAATTCCTACCCTCGACAATCAACATTCTATTGAGGCTGGGCCTCATGTCTAGCAGTTTCCTCACCGAGCATGAAATATAAATTGATTGGAGAAATTCTTACTGAATCCATTTTAGCAAGAGCAGATTATAAGCTACAATTCCAGACCATTTCTTACAATTTAGGTGAGGGAAATATAAAGGATAAACCATTCAAGATACAAAAATCCGACAGAAAACTCACCTTTCTGCAGTTCCTCTGGCGAAAAATTCTGCAATTATAACAAGGAAAATAATGTCAGATGCAGCAAAAGAAATAAATAACAATGCATATTCCATTAAGACACACACCAGAGCTTTCGGGTTTGACAAAATGCATCTGGCCATAAAGTTGGCAACACCATCAACCACATGTTCCTCACTGATGACCAAGTAATTCTCATCATCAATTCCACTCAATTCCTCAACACTAATAGGCTCCTTCTCATCCGTAACCCAAACCCACCAACTGGGTTCCTGAGAGTCGATGTTGACCAAAATGTCAGCTGATCGGTAATCAAGCTCTGTCAAATACCAACCAAAAACCAGAATATTTGTTAATATCTGAATATTTTCAATGCATAAAAGACACCTTCAACGGCAGAGAAATTTAACTAAATACCAGTGGCCTCCTTGAAAGGAAATCGATTTCCTCCACTAGCAGTTTCTTGTTGAAGGAACTTGAGCCGAGTCAAGTACTCATCAGACCTCATGGTAGCAACTAACCGGTCATTCAACTACAACAAAATATCCCCAAAATATAATCAGTGAAAGGGGAAAACATCATGACAACGCCCAAAACATAATGAAGCCAAACTAATAACCCTTGGAATACATGCAGGTGAAACAATATCACACAAAATGATTGACCAATACCCAATGTAGCTTCAATTATTCAGGAATAATTAGTACGCAAATTTTAAATTAAAAACGTTAAAAGAAAAAAGCTTTCTATGATGAAATTGAAATACCCAATTTTTTTTAAAGAAAAAAGAAAAATACATTATTTGATAAAAGGAATATACATCGGGAGGGCAATTATCGAAGCAAGTCGCCTCAGAGAGGTTTTGGAGCAATTTCAGATTCTGGTCCAGTAAGTTCCTGAGGCGTCGATTTTCGGATCGCAGAGACTCCAAATCTTGGTCGGATGGGCAGACATCGGCTGCGGGGGCGGCGGGGGCGGCGGGGGCGGCGGGGGCGGAATGACTGCGGTGGCGGAGATGGTGGGTGTGTTCGACGGCGGTCCAAGCCACGTCGGCGACCTCGAGCACCGTCTTCGCCACCTCTACGCTTTTCATGGTTTGATTTTTGAGGTTTGGGACTTTGGATTTTGCGAATTTTGGGTTCTCGGAGTCGTGAATAGGGTTTCGGTTTTCGCAAGGAACGGGTTGTCGTCGTTTTCGTGTTGTGGTGAGGATAGGATAAATAGAAATAGAAAGAATATTCTGCAGACTAGACGGCTTCGTCGTTTTGATGGAGAAAAATAATTTTGTTTCAACTTTGAATATTAAAATAAAATAATTTTTTTAAGTATAAACTTGTAGGTTTGGATTTTTAAAGACAGTAGTTATCAATTAAAACATATGTATCAAAACAAATATTAATCACATAAAATATTAATATTTTAATTTTTATAAAATATATAAATTAGATATATTAGTTTTTCAAACATTTTAGCAATACTTTTAAAAAATAATTATTAAATTAAATAACAAAACAATCAAAAGTATGTGCACAAATAATTAAGGCTTTTTTTCATAAAGAATAATTAAGGCTTTAAAACATATATCATAATATTTCTTAAATAATTGATATATTTTTATTATAATACAATATTTATAAATTTTATAATCTTTAGTGATATTGAGAATATATATATATATATATATATATATATAAATATATATATATATATATATAACAGTTTTAACTTAGTCCTACTCTTTCCAATTCATTCACAATTACAAAATTTCTAACCCTTGCCCAACTAGTTTTACCCCAGCCAACACCAAATATTCTTAACCTTAACCCAAAAACACCATTGACCAAAGCTCTTCTTTTTTTAATGGTGGGCCTTAGCAAACGAGGCATGCTAGAAACAATGACTCTCCATAGTTGGAACTATCGGACCCTGCACAACCCAAGCGTAATTCCTATCCTTAGAGATTGGATTTGGTTATATCCCCCTGAAATTATATTTCTTCGTGAAACTCTTGTTTTTTCTTCTAGTGTGGATGACATCAAACCTCAAATGGGTTTCGATTCATGTTTCTGTGTTGATTGCATTGGAAGAGGAGGGACGACTCTCTTTTGGAAAAAACTGTTTGATTGTTAACTGATAAACTTCTCACAAAAATTCATCAATGTTAGAATTCATCAACCTGGCTTTCCGAATTGGAGATTGACAGGCTTATATGGTTAGCTAGAAAGAGATAGAAGGAAGGATTCTTGGAATACGATAAGAACACTTTAAGAAGATAACTTTTTCCCTTGTGCATATTTCGTGATTATAATTATTTGCTTTCCAATGATGAGAAGATGGGCTTGGTTGATCACCCATCGTGGCTTATTAATGGCTTTCGAGAGACTGTAGTTGATTGCCATTTTCATGACTTACACATGGAGGGATACCAATATACTTGGTCAAGATAGAAAGGAAAACATGATGCAATTGAAGAGAAATTAGATAGAGGGCTTGTGACTATGGATTGGTTAGACTTATGTCCAAACTTTAAGCTAATCAATGACATAACAACAAAGTCATATCATTCTCCCATTATGTTTTGCCTCAATGTTGTTAGTAGAAGAAAATTTCAGAAAAAATTTGTTGGGTATCTCGGACTCTCAAATATCAAATTGAATCAAATTACGGAAGCAGAAATAAAAAAAGATCAAAGGGAGAGAGAGACGATCAAAATTTGTTTTACGTGAGAAAACTTTACTCAATGTGAGAAAAGGAAAAACTCACGGGACCTAGTCCAGCATCAAAATCTACTATAACAATATGGGTTACAATGAATAAAAAACACACCAATGTGGTGGTACACTCAACCTCTCCAACAATGGTGATCACTCAAACGCTCACAGTGTTTCACTCTAAGCTGTCAAATATGCAGAGCACGCAGGCTCGCTCAAATATGCCACTCAAGACTGTCACTTGAGGCTCTCAATTTCTGTGTATCTTTGCCTCCACCCTTTCTCATCTATTTATAGGATGAATTAGGTTTACAATGGGCTGGGCCTAAGCCATTAAATATTATTTGATTCGGTCAATCAAATAAAAACAGAAATTATCAATCAAATAAAAACGGAAAGTATCAATAATTTAAAAATGAAAATTTTCCAACAAATCTCCCCCTTCCGTTTTTCCAAAGCGACCAAGGTCTTCAACTTCAACAACTCAGTCTTCTCACCTCGGCTTCATCATGTCGAGTTCCTCAGTCCGGCTCCTTCACAACAGTCTTCAAACTTCATTGCTGGTACTGACTTCGTCATCATGTCAGACCAATTCTGACTTGTGTGCACTTTCCCAAGTGTGAGCTTCCCATCCTCCACCGCATCCCGTATCCAGTGATACCTCACATCAATGTGCTTGGTGCGGGAGTGATATGTCAAGTTCTTCGCAAGATGAATTGCGCTCTGGTTGTCACACATCAACTTATACTTTTCTTGGTCATGGCCGAGTTCCATGAGGAACTTCTTCATCCACAGCATCTCCTTGCTTGCCTCGGTCACGGCAATGTACTCGGCCTCGATCGTTGAAAGTGCCACACACTTTTGCAATTTTGATTGCCAAAAGACTGCTCCTTTAGCAAATCTCATCAAATATCCAGTCGTCAACTTCCTCGAGTCGGAATCTCCCCCCAAATTGGCATCTGTCATGAAGGAATCAAACTTCTTATACCATTGCCGAGGTGCTTGTTTCAAGCCATAGAGACTCTTCTTCAACCGGCATACCATGCCCTCGCATCCTGGAGCTCGGAACCCTTCAGGTTGCTCCATATATATCTCCTCCTCTAGCTCACCGTGAAGGAATGCGGTCTTCACATCCATCTGTTCTACCTCAAGATCCATTGTAGCTGCCATGGCTAACACAGTTCGGATTGAGGTCATCTTCACAACAGGAGAGAAGATTTCTTCTGATTGCAGCCTTTCACTACAATTCGGGCTTTGTATCTCGGCTTCTGCCCGTTCTCTTCCCGTTTGATCTTGTACACCCACTTGTTCTTCAGAGCTCGTCTTCCTTTGGGTAGCTCAGTCAGCTCATAGGTTTGATTCTCATGCAGGGATTTCATCTCATCATGCATGGCCTTCTCCCATTCTCCTTTCTCTGAGCTCATCACGGCCTCATCATAACTCTGAGGCTCACCATCTTCAGCAATGATGGTGTATTCATCATCAGGGTACCTTGTAGAAAGTCTTCTTTCTCTAGTGGGGTATCTAGGTTGTTCTTCCTCAGCCTCAACATAACCCGGTTCTTCATTCTCAACTCGGATCCCGGCATCATCAGCTTCTTGTTGGTCATCATCTTCAACATCGCCTTCAGCGATTTCTTCACTGGTTTCTCCCCCTGCTTCAGCACTTTCACGAGGGACGGGTTCTTCACTTCGGACAGTAACCCAGACTTGGGGTTTCGAGATGTCATGGATGGTCTCATCCTCATGGAAGACTACATCTCGGCTTCTCACAATCTTCTTGTTGATTGGATCCCACAATCTGAAACCAAACTCGGTTTTCAGCGAACCGAGGTATATGCACTCCTTCGTCTTCGCATCCAACTTAGCCCTTTCATCTTTAGGGACATGCATGAAGGCTCGGCATCCAAACACCCTCAGGTGATCATAGGTAGCTCTCCGACCTGTCCAGACTTCCTCTGGAATCTCTCCTTCTAGCTGCCTCGATGGTGAGAGATTTATCAAATCCACCGTTGTTCTTACTGCCTCTCCCCAATATGCTTTCGACAAACTGGCGTTGGATAGCATACTTCGGACCTTCTCTTCAATAGTCCGGTTCATTCTCTCAGCAAGGTTGTTCAGCTGAGGTGTCTTGGGAGGCGTCTTCTCAAGCCGGATTGATGTGTTGCAAACACATCTTGTTTTTAGTCTAGTTTTAGGTTAGAATTTAATTAAATATGTAGGAAAATAGAATAGAATTAGTTAAGTTTGATATTTTAATTGTTTTAAACTTATTCAATACCATTTAAGCATTTGCAGGCCAAAAGAGAAGCTCAAGAGCAGAGGAAAGAAGAAGTCAAGATTTGAAGTGCCGCGCAGATAGCGCGGGAACCCGCATCGGTAGCGCCAATTGGAAAAATGAAGAATTGCTTTCGAAGGTCCCACGCCATCAGCGTGGGAATCCACGCCAGTAGCGTGGAGAAGCCGCAAGTATGGCGCCACTAGCGCCAGTGTCACGCCATCAGCGCCACAGATGACCAGGATTAAGCTTTGGACTCGAATGATCCACGCGGGTAGCGTGGAACCCGCGCCATTGGCGCCATTAAGCCGAATAATCCACGCGGTTAGCGTGGGAGACCGCGCGGATCGTGTGGAGTCGATTTTGTTTCCTGTTTTAAATGATCTGTTTCGGATTTGGGCTGGCTTTTTGCTTAATTACTGTAATTAAAAGATTCTATATATATGAGGCCTCTGAACAGAGTTACGATATCCATAGTTAGCCATAATACATTGAGAAAAAAAAAGTTCTAGCTGTCTAAACCCTAGAAATCAAGATTCAAAGTCAGAATTCTGCATAATCATGAATCATTCATCTGCTTTGGTGTTCTTGAGGCCTATGGCTGGCTAATTCTTATATTGTGGGAAGGCCATGAACTGATGAGTTATCCTCTGTAATTTGACTGGTATTGAATGTATATGCTTTGATTGTTTTAATTCTTTTCTGTTCATATAGTTCATCTTATTTGGAATTGATCACTTCAATTAAGTATTGAGGGTTAGGATTCACAATGGGAACGTTGGAGTTCTAATTTATGACCTGTTAAGAATAACATTCATTCTTCACCTAGGAATAGGGATGCGTGAGTGCGGAGTTTATAATATGTTCTTTACATGCTTAGACTGATAGACTTCACTAAGGAATTAGGTTTTCAATTCAGTTTAAAGGGTTAATTCACTAAGGAATTAGGGATTAGCTAATATTGAAAAGACTTATTCTCTGAGCAATCATAACACGAACCCATATGATTTATTCTCTGAATTCTTAGTTTGACAGAATCGCTAAAGGTTTAAGGGTTCTTGATCGAATTAAAGGGTGTAATCACTAGTTATCTAGGATTAACGATTATAGGATAGATTTATTATATGTAAACCTTAAAGTAAGAATCCAGTCAAGTGAAAGAGGTGAGACTCAGAAGGAATTGTGCCTGACCACAATTATCACTCATTTGGTAACCTTCTCAACTGTTTACTGTTCTCTTAAATTTTGTTTTAATACAACTAATTAATCAACCAAACAACTTTCTTTTAACTTTCATTGTTTTTACTTTCAATTACATCGATTCATTATTATTGTGGAATTACACCAATCCCTGTGGAGACGATAATTCACTTACCTAACTGTATTATTTGTAAACGATCGGTGCACTTGCCGTAATCGCACAACAAGTTTTTGGCGCCGTTGCCGGGGATTGGTAAACAAATTTTACAGTAATTTTTAAAGAGTTTGTGATTGAAATTTTTGTTACTAATCGCTTCTCCAAGTTTTTATGCGAGGTTCAGTTAGCTCTGAGGAGTTGGAATTTGATCCAGAAATAGAGAGAACACTCCGAAGGAGACTAGCTAGACAAAGAAGGAGAGAAGCTGAGAAATTCGACTTTGATTCGCTTCCAGAATTTGAGTCAGAAGAAGAAATGGCGGAAGAACAACACAATCCGCCAAGACCGCGACCGGAAGATGAACTAATGGAGGAGATTCTGGCTCCTATGTTCACAAGACCCAACTCCAGCATTGTGAGACCACCAATCCAAGCTAATCACTTCGATATAAACCCTTCATTGATAGCATTGGTAGAACACAGTCAGTTTGGAGGAGATGATTCGGAAGACCCACATGACTTTATAGACAGATTCCTTAGAATCTGTGATACCATTAGACATCAAGGAGTCTCCGATGATGCAGTAAGATTGAGTCTCTTTCCTTTTGCTGTTAAAGGACATGCTTTGAGATGGCTAAACCGACAAACATCAAATAGCATCTCTACATGGGAAGACTTGGTTGCAAGATTTTTCACTGAATACTTTTCCATGGACAAGTACAACCGCTTGGTGAATGAAATCACCAATTTTACTCAGAATGGAAAAGAATCCTTATGTGCTACATGGAATAGATTTCAAGAGTTAATTAGGAGGTGTCCACAATATGATATGCCTGTAGGTAAGCAGGTACGTATTTTCTTTAATGGCATGACTCCTGAAACTCGTATGATTGTTAATGTTGCAGCCGGAGGAACTATAAGATCTAAAACAGCAGCTCAAACATATGAGCTTATCAACTCTTTGGCCCGGAATGAAAATGAAAGTATGACACACCAGCCAAAGAGAGAACCGATTCAACTTTCCACTAATGATGCAATGCTTGCGGAACAAAAGATTTTGGCACATCAACTAGCCAAATTAACCGAGAAGATTGATAGACTGCAAGTTTCTGCAGCACAAGTGGCAGTTAATCAACCACGCATAGTATGTGAGTATTGCCAAGGTGAGCACGAATCTAATGCTTGTCCTATTCTTGTTGGTGCTGACCCTG
>PYAF01003855.1:302187-316465 GCA_007407185.1 Glycine tomentella
TATGCCTGAAGAATTCAATTGGCAGCAAAGGAAAAAGTTTCTCCATGATTCAAAGAGGTATTTCTGGGATAACCCTTATCTATATTTTCAATGCACTGATCATGTTATTCGCAGATGCATAGCTGAGAAAGATGTGCCGGACATTCTGTGGCATTGTCATTCATCCAATTATGGAGGACATTTTGGGGCAAACCGAACTACACACAAAGTGCTACAATGTGGCTATTATTGGCCAACACTATTTAAGGACTCAAAAAACTTTGTGATGCAATGTGACAATTGTCAAAGGACAGGTAATGTTTCGCGTAGAGATGAAATGCCTTAAACAACATCCAAGAAGTAGAACTTTTTGACGTATGGGGTATTGACTTCATGGGGCCTTTCCCTAAGTCATTCTCCAACCAATACATCTTGGTTGCTGTTGACTACGTCTCCAAATGGGTTGAGGCAGCTGCATTGCCTACCAATGATGCGAAGGTGGTGATCACGTTCTTAAGAAAGAACATATTCACAAGGTTTGGAGTGCCAAGGGCTATAATTAGTGATGGGGGGACTCATTTCTGTAACAAGCAGCTGGATAGTTTGTTGACCAAATATGGAGTCAAGCATAAGGTGGCAACCCCATACCACCCTCAGACAAGCGGCCAGGTGGAGATCTCCAACCGTGAGTTAAAGCGCATACTTGAGAAGACAGTTGGAACCTCAAGGAAAGACTGGTCCAAAAAGCTGGATGATGCCTTGTGGGCGTACCGGACCGCATTTAAAACACCTATAGGTATGTCCCCTTTCCAACTTGTTTATGGTAAAGCTTGTCACCTACCTATTGAACTGGAACACAAATCACTTTGGGCAACCAAGTTTTTGAATTTTGAACTAACCAAAGCCAATGAAAAGAGGCTACTTCAGTTAAATGAGTTAGATGAATTCAGATTAGCAGCCTATGAGAATGCCCGCATATACAAGGAAAAGACGAAGAAATGGCATGATAATCAAATTCGACCCAAGGAATTCGTGCCTGGCCAACAAGTGCTGTTATACAACTCCCGCCTGAGACTTTTCCCAGGTAAATTAAAGTCCCGTTGGTCTGGACCATTCTTGGTAAGAGAGGTTTTTCCCTATGGCACTGTAGCAATTTCACCTCTGGATAATGACCGCGCATTCAAGGTAAATGGTTACCGTTTAAAGCATTATTTTGGAGGGGAAGTGGACAGAACTTCAGCTTCTGTTCCACTCAACACTAATGAAGCTTAAATTGATGCAAGCGTCTAGCTAAGATGTTAAACAAGCTCTGGTAATGTACATAGCTTTTAAGGTTTTGAAGTTGTTAGCATAGTTTCTGTTTTTCTTCCGTTTTCCTAATTCATCCATATGGCTATTATGCTCATTTAAGTGTTTACATTAAATACTAGGTTTTTAAAATTATTTTTAGGATTCATTAGTTTAGTTTTGTGTTTATTTTTAGGCTTAAAATAATTTAAGTAGGTAGCATTACCACTAAGTCCATGAACCCAAGCAAATATCAGAAGACTTAGTGAAAAACTGTGCAGAAAGCCTCGCGCGACTCGCGCCAGGTATGGCGCTATCAGCGCCACTAATTCGGCATGACCACGCTAATAGCGTGACACTCCACGCTGGCAGCGTGGAGTGGTCGAGGTAAGAGCCACACCTGGAGCTACTGGCGCTAACCGCGCCACATATGGCGCTACCAGCGTGGTCTAAGACAGCATTAAATTTTCATTTGCACAATTTCACGCTAATGGCGTGGATGGCGGCGCGACTAGCGCCAATGTTTCGAGGCTAATCAGCAAATGCCACGCCAACAGCGTGGAAACAACGCCATTAGCGCCAGCCTTTCGAGTGAAAAAGCCTCATTTTCAAAACTCACGCCAACAGCGTGTATATTGGCGCAATTCGCGCCGATTGTTCGAGTCCAAGGGTCCTCCAGTGCCCATCCGCGCGATCCGCGCGCGATCCCACGCTAATAGCGTGTGATATTCGAAACCAAAACCTCTTCGTATCTTAATGGCGCGACTAGCGCCTAATGTCGCGCTGTTAGCGCGAGGTCGCGGAAACGGTTTTTAATTTGAATCTTTTCTCTCCGCGCCTCACTCTCTCCATTTTCCCTAATTTCCTCCCCCACTCTCGCCTGATTCTCTGTGACCCATTGAACCTCCATTAACCTCCATTAACTTCCTCTTCATCCTAACCCCCCTTTAAAAGCTTTTGCTCCCTCATTCTTTCCCCACTCCCATTCGCACTCAATACCGGCCCCCTCAAGATCATAGAAATTCCAGTGTCATCCCCCTTGCATCTACATTGCTTTAGTATCATGGCAGGAGATAAGGTAAGCATCTGAGCCTTTTATATTCTTGTCATGCAATCATAATACAGCCATGGACTGCAACGTATTGATGCCTCATGTTCCAAATTTCTCATTCCCTTCGAATGCAATTTTGTGAATAACCATAGGATAGAGACCTGCTGTTGTTGCATTGTCATGAATTTTAATTGCCATTATTCAAATTTTGGAAATGATATATTCAAAAATAAAGCATGGTGTGGTGATTCTTTTCTATGCCCATCACCTGTTTGATCAAATGCCTGAGTGAGAAATTGAACTAAATGATAGAAAATCTTCATTGAATAGAATGGTATGATGTTGTTCATTGCTTGTTCTGAGATATTATTCTGAAAAGGCCACATATAATTGACTGCCATAACACCACACAGTGCTCACAAGGTAATGTCATGGTTTATAAGAGTTGTTAACTCAATTGGAGGGATATGGTTTTACTGTTTATCATGGTTGCATGTGTATACATGAATACTTCCTAAGCTTGAACAAATGATTTAAACTATCTGAAATTCTTTGCGATTGAGTGGATCTTAGTAACTATTAGAGTGAATGGATGAATTTTGGATTTGAAGCTGGTATAGTCAGCAGTCATGAACCTTGAATGCATTATTAATGATGTTGTGACCTTAACTTGAAAAATCATCATTGGTCTGTCAAATTGTCAATATGAATTGTAATGAGCATTTATATTAGGCTGCAAACTTAGGTCTGGATAATTGGTTTGGAATACAAAAACATAATTTTGAGTTAAACCATATGAGCATGACATAAATTTTAATTGCAAATCAAGAGAACTTGAACAACACTAGAGGCATTAGACTTTCTATGAATAATGAGTGATGCATGAATCTGTTATACTTTTCCTGAAAACCTTGAAATTGAATGCACCAAGTTGTCTTGTTCATATACACTGTGCTTAAACTAGGAGTGAAACATGCAGAAAATTTTAAAATTGGATTGTGAGAGTCATGCTAGGACTACCATTGGACTTTTGCATGGACTCTATAGAAAAACATTGAAATATGCATTGTTATGAATAGCCATACGCAGTTTTGATGTATTGTAGTTTGACAAAACATGAATTGATGATGTTGGGAACCAAATTAAAGGAAACATGGCTAAGAACTAAATCTGGGAATCAATTACCCATAGCTAGTCACTACATTGCATGGTCATACGTGACAAGTAACTGGCATTATAAATAGGTACCCCTGTGCTTTTGATGCTAATATATAGTAGAACCATTGTTGTTTGAAGATTATAATATGGTGATCTTGATAGCTTTTTGGGTGGGTGCTTGGTTGCTAATATTGAGCACTATACATGAACTGAGCATCTTGACATATTGAAACCATACCTGCATATGTTCTAAACTTATGACCAATTAATTCAGAATATGCTTGGATTTTAAAATCTGGGAATCCCAGTCAATGATATACGCTTGTTCATGATTCTTGTTGCTTGATATGTGTGAAACACAATAAGAACTTCAATGACTCTGCCTGCACTTGACTGTGTTTTATTGATCTGAGTATTGAAATGTTAAATCTGGGAATCCCAAATGCCTTGAAGTGAAATAATTGAATGGCGCTGTTGATGTCCTTATAATTATACCTATGTTGATTTGAAATATGCTATTTTGGTAAATTGTGATGTGTGTTGTAAACTGGAACTATTAAGCTGATTGTTATTAACAAGACTACCAAAGGTATAAAATCTGGGAATTGTTTTTGGGGCTGACATTGAAAACAACACAGTGACTTTTGGTATTGATCCATGATTCAAATGCTTATCATATTTGATCTATATCTGTGATGACTGAAACCATGTGAATTAAACGTATTCCTTCATAAAACGTTTGGTTCTTGAATAGTGATTGTATAAATGTTTAAATCTGGGAATCCTTGTTACCTGAAATATATTATTCAATGCGTAACCTTTCCAATTGTGAATGGACTTCTGATTTTCAGGGTAAGCAAATAGCTAAAGGTAAGAAGAAAGCCACTGGCGAGGGAAGCAGGAAGCGGGCCCGAGTTTCAGACTTTGATGAGGGCAGGTTCAGAACAGCGGAGTGCCAAGAGAAATTTGATTCTTGGTATCTCCCAAAGAAGATTATTCAGGAGAAGAAGATTATGTGGGAGACGCTGCCAGAGGGGAACCCGATCAGAGAGGTCATCATCAGAAGCCAGTGGCAGCGTCTAGTTACTTTTGCAGAGCCGAGCTCCAGTATGATTCTTAAGGAGTTCTTGGCAAACGTCGACCACGACTCAGTCTACAGGACCCGGATGTCTTGGGTGAGGGGTGTCCGAGTCTCATTTGATGATAAGGCTATAGAGCGTATCTTGGACACCGCCTATGATCCCTTCGAGGAGTGCGACTTCTATCAGCTCTTCCTTCGCATGCAGCCTAATGCATTGACGAAGATGTACCGGGACGATGTCCCCGAGCTTGCCACCACCATCCGGAGGGCTATTACTGGCCTGTACACCTCATGGAAGCCCAAGTCTGGGCTAGACTACATTCCAGAGAAGCTGAAGAAGTCTGATCTTGTTGGAGATGCAGCTTTCTGGCATCAGTTTGTGAACCACACGGTCATTCCCTCTACCAACAAGACCGATGTGAACTTGGAGCGGGCCATTCTTCTTTATACACTGAGAGGTGAGGGTAATCTCCTCATCTCTAATGTTTTATCTAACAGGATTTTACACATGACACAGGACGCTAGTAGCAAGTCCTGGCTAGCACATTCTTCTCTCATTCTTCAGCTATGCCGGCTTGCGGGTGTCCACATTGAGGATGACGAGCCCATGGACGTCCCTATTTCTTCCACCATGCTTCATCAGACATATTTGGACACCATGGAGACCGCAGCAGACGAGCAGGTCCTTCGAGCTTCGAAGCTCAGACCTGAGGAGCTTGCCATTCGTTCTCCCAGAGATCTACCAGCCCCTGTTGATCCCCCGCCAGTCCAGTCACCCCCAGTTTCACCAGTAGTAGCAGCTGCACCATCACCATCTATGCCACCTCCTTCTGCAGCCCCTACACGTACCCCACTCTATGAGGACTCACCGAGCATCCTAGCCTTCCAGGAGTTTGTGAGGACTCAGCTTGAGTATCAGAGCACACAGCTGGAGCTTCAGACACGTATGTGGGGAGCGGTGTGCAGACACCTGGGCATCCATCCATCACAGTACCAGACTCCTCCTCCACCTCAGACACCAGCAGCTCCTGCGGCCACTGATCTGATTGACCAGACTTCTGATGCAGACACAGCGGTCACGTAGCCCTTGATTTCTGAGCATACAGACGCTGATGTGGTTGCAGAGGGCAGAGATGCAGCAGAGTGATCAGGACACTGCTTATGTTTTTGCTGTTATTTTAGGATTCTGCACTACATACATTTTCTATTCTGCACATTTGCATTACATACACTTTTACAGTTATGCATTGATATATATAGTACAGTTTATGGTTTATAATTTCTAAATAAATATGTTTCGACGAATGTGGATTGAATGCAATTTTTCGAATAATGCTCAAAATTTTCCAAAGCTCTATGACCGTATTTGTGGTTGCTGGGGACAACAACATATAAATCTGGGAATGGTTACGCATTATTTCGCAAATCACAATCAAGAAACAAATGAAGTCCAACAGAACCTTTTCAAAATTTTTCTAAAAATAAGCAGCACTCAAAACTTTTTCAGATTAAAAGTGAATGAACTTAGTGATGGATAGGATTCATGGATGAAGCTTGATGAAATGAAACATAATATGGACTGCATAATGCATGATTGGAATTTGATTGTTGGTATGTGAAATGAATGTTAAAGTTGAATTGATGCTTGAAATGCAGTCAAATGGGATGGACTTGAGTTCTAACACCTGCAAGGTTTTGAGTCAAACACAGTAAATTCTTTCCGAGAGACTCCGATTTCATTGTACTCTAGAACTTGAATTGTTTCTTTGGATGCAAGCATGACTTGAGATGATTAAGGCACATTTTTCTTCTTTAACTAGGGCCAAATTGACTAACCTTCAAGTATTTTTCCAATTGCACCTTATTTGAGCCTAAAGCCTTTCATTTCAAAATGTCCAAAATCAAAAGCTACATCCAAATGACCAATTCCTGAGGCTAGAGAAGTTGATTTAAGTCTATAAAAGTGGAAGCACAAGGGAATTGTTCATCAAGTATCAAGAAGCACAAGTAAATCCAATTTGTGGTGAAGAACAAGAATGAATAAGCATAAGCCAAGTTGGAGATCAAGAAATCCATCAGTTGAAAAATTGTGAAGCTGTAGTAATTTTTATATTATCTATGTAATGCTTTGATTGTTTTAAAAAAAAAATTCAAAAAGAAGTTTATTATTATTATTTAGTTTTATTAGAATAAATGTTGAATAAAGTACCAGGTTGTGAAAAAGAAGGCAAGAAGCATGTTATGGACTTAAAGGAATGGATCTGGCCTCTCATTGAGCTACTTTCCAAAATTTATCCTACCTTTAGTCCAGCCACGTTACAAGCTGGAAAGACCTTTTGATCAAGTCATAATTGCAACTGTTGAGAATATTTTCAAGCCTATGGTAGTGTTGTGACTTTGTTGAGTAAGAGGGTAATTATAGCCTTAAACACTTGAGTGAATGAGTGACTAAACACAAATCTGTGAGAAATATTCAAGTTACTCTCATTGTTGATAGCATTGAAAGTGCCATGAATAACTTTGACTTGAATTGATCATACATAGCATGATTATTCTAGGATTGTAGGCTGTGGTTTGTGTTTGATTGTTGATTCTTGCTAAGTCTTGAATTCTTTTTGTTGCTGGGGACAACAACTTTCAAATCTGGGAATTGTTTGATGTGTTGCAAACACATCTTGTTTTTAGTCTAGTTTTAGGTTAGAATTTAATTAAATATGTAGGAAAATACAATAGAATTAGTTAAGTTTGATATTTTAATTGTTTTAAACTTATTCAATACCATTTAAGCATTTGCAGGCCAAAAGAGGAGCTCAAGAGCAGAGGAAAGAAGAAGTCAAGATTTAAAGTGCCGCGCGGATAGCGCGGGGACCCGCGTCGGTAGCGCCAAGTGGAAAAATGAAGAATTGCTTTCGAAGGTCCCACGCCATCAGCATGGGAATCCACGCCAGTAGCGTGGAAAAGCCGCAAGTATGGCGCCACTAGCGCCAGTGTCACGCCATCAGCGCCACAGATGACCAGGATTAAGCTTTGGACTCGAATGATCCACGCGGGTAGCGTGGAACCCGCGCCATTGGCGCCATTAAGCCGAATAATCCACGCGGTTAGCGTGGGAGATCGCGCGGATCGCGTGGAGTCGATTTTGTTTCCTGTTTTAAATGATCTGTTTCGGATTTGGGCTGGCTTTTTGCTTAATTACTGTAATTAAAAGATTCTATATATATGAGGCCTCTGAACAGAGTTAGGATATCCATAGTTAGCCAGAATACATTGAGAAAAAAAAAGTTCTAGCTATCTAAACCCTAGAAATCAAGATTCAAAGTCAGAATTCTGCATAATCATGAATCATTCATCTGCTTTGGTGTTCTTGAGGCCTATGGCTGGCTAATTCTTATATTGTGGGAAGGCCATGAACTGATGAGTTATCCTCTGTAATTTGACTGGTATTGAATGTATATGCTTTGATTGTTTTAATTCTTTTCTGTTCATATAGTTCATCTTATTTGGAATTGATCACTTCAATTAAGTATTGAGGGTTAGGATTCACAATGGGAACGTTGGGGTTCTAATTTCTGACCTGTTAAGAATAACATTCATTCTTCACCTAGGAATAGGGATGCGTGAGTGCGGAGTTTATAATATGTTCTTTACATGCTTAGACTGATAGACTTCACTAAGGAATTAGGTTTTCAATTCAGTTTAAAGGGTTAATTCACTAAGGAATTAGGGATTAGCTAATATTGAAAAGACTTATTCTCTGAGCAATCATAACACGAACCCATATGATTTATTCTCTGAATTCTTAGTTTGACAGAATCGCTAAAGGTTTAAGGGTTCTTGATCGAATTAAAGGGTGTAATCACTAGTTATCTTGGATTAACGATTATAGGAGAGATTTATTATATGTAAACCTTAAAGTAAGAATCCAGTCAAGTGAAAGAGGTGAGACTCAGAAGGAATTGTGCCTGACCACAATTATCACTCATTTGGTAACCTTCTCAACTGTTTACTGTTCTCTTAAATTCTGTTTTAATACAACCAATCAATCAACCAAACAACTTTCTTTTAACTTTCATTGTTTTTACTTTCAATTACATCGATTCATTATTATTGTGGAATTACACCAATCCCTGTGGAGACGATAACTCACTTACCTAACTGTATTACTTGTAAACGATCGGTGCACTTGCCGTAATCGCACAACACGGATCCCGGCTTCTCTACAGTAAGCTTCAAAGGGACCACGATACTCACCACCGTTATCAGATCTGACCACCTTCAACTTCTTGCCAGTCTCCCTTTCCACCATGGCGTGGAATTCCTTGAATGATTGGAGAACCTGGTCCTTGGTCTTCAAAAGATAAACCCACACTTTGTGGGAATGGTCATCAATGAAAGAGATAAAGTACTGAGCTCCACCGAGTGATCTCTCGGACATGGAGCAAACGTCAGTATGGATGAGGCCAAGTATGCACCTTCGTCTCCTGGGTTGATCCGATCTCATAAACGAAACCCGATGTTGCTTTCCAGCTAGGCAGTGCGAACAACTCTCCAGCACTTGACCCTTCAACCCGGTCAATAGCTCTTTCTTCTCCAAAATCTGGAGTCCTTTCTCGCTCATGTGGCCGAGGCGCTTGTGCCAGAGCTCCAAGCTTGATCCATCTCGAACATAATTGGCTTCTCCGCCATTGGTCTTTCCTTGCATGACATACAAGGAGCCTTCTTTCTTTCCTCGGGCCACAACTAAGTTTCCCTTGGTCAGCTTCCATCTACTTTCTCCAAAGTAATTTACTGACCCGACATCATCTAGTTTTCCAACCGAGATCAAATTCAAACGCATGTCAGGTACATGCCGCACATCCTTCAGCGTAACCCGACATCCTATGTCTGTTGTCAGGGTTACATCACCAATACCAACAATCCTGCTGGTCACCTGATTTCCCATCTTCACAACCCCATAATCTCCCTTCCTGTAGACAGAGAAGAATCCCTCATGTGGGGTGACGTGGAACGAGGCACCTGAGTCAACAATCCAGGTGCAGTCATCATGGGCTATGTTCAACATTTCCTCACCGAGGAGGAATATCTCGGCATTCGGGTTGGCAGCCACCGCCGTGGTGCTCTGATCACTTCTTCTTCTGGGAACAATTTGATCCAGCTTCACACAGCCGTTCTGTTCATCATTCTGCAGAGTCCTGCAGTCTGGTCTCTTGTGTCCTACCTTCCCACAGTAGAAGCACTTCAAGTCATGCTTTGGCCTTGACCGGCCTCTGGACCTATCTCGTCCACCTCGATCTCGGCTCTTGCCACGACCCCGGGAGTCGGTCTTTCCTCTGTTCTCAGCAACGTTAGCCTCAAACATGCTAGATACACCTCATTCTCTTCTCCTGGCTTCCTCATTCAGGAGGCTGTCTGTCACGACATCCATCATCAATTTTCCTTCTGGAACCGAGTTGTTCAAAAAAATATCCCAACTTTCTGGTAACGAACTCAGCAACAACAAAGCTTGCATCTCATCATCAATTTTCATATTAGCTTTGGACAGTTGATTCACAATACCTTTGTAGGTGTTGAGGTGCTCGATCATACTCATGCCATCCTTGTATTCAAGCTTCACAAGGCGGCGGACCAGGTGTGCTTTGTTCCTAAGAGTCTTCTTCTGAATCATGGACTCCAATTTGTTCCACAACTCGTACGCGTTCGTGAACTCGGACACGTGCTCAAAGAGGCTTTTGTCAATGTATTTCCTAATCATGGCCACGGCCTTCTGACTCAGGATCTCCCAATCCCTGTCCGACTTGCCAGTCGGCTTCTCCTTCAGGACTATGGGATCATATAAATCCTTGCAGATAAGATGATCCTCCATCATCGACCTCCAATAATTGAAGTTATCTGCGGTCAACTTGAACATATCTTCGTCGTGAGTTATGCCACTGGTCTGCATCTCGTCTCCTTCAGAACCCGTCGAACCCGGGCTCTGATACCACTGTTGGGTATCTCGGACCCTCAAATATCAAATTGAATCAAATTGCGGAAGCGGAAATAAAAAAAGATCAAAGGGAAAGAGAGACAATCAGAATTTGTTTTACATGAGAAAACTTTACTCAATGTGAGAAAAGGAAAAACTCACGGGACCTAGTCCAGCATCAAAATCCACTATAACAATATGGGTTACAATGAATCAAAAACACACCAATGTGGTGGTATACTCAACCTCTCCAACAATGGTGGTCACTCAAACGCTCACAGTGTTTCACTCTAAGCTCTCAAATATGCAGAGTACGCAGGCTCGCTCAAATATGCCACTCAAGACTGTCACTTGAGGCTCTCAATTTCTGTGTATCTTTGCCCCACCCTTACTCATCTATTTATAGGATGAATTAGGTTTATAATGGGCTGGGCCTAAGCCATTAAATATTTTTTGATTTGGTCAATGAAATAAAAACAGAAATTATCAATCAAATAAAAAAAACGGAAAATATCAATAATTTAAAAAGGGAAATTTTCCAACAAAATTCAAGTTTGAAAACTCATGGTTAGATGAACCTAGGTTGGATGTTGTAGTTCGTATAGGGTGGTCAATGAATTTATTTGATGATCTCATGTCCAAAACTTGTTCGAAAGAAATGAACACATGGGGAAAAATTGAGGCCCAAATACCAGGATCAGATTGAAGATTGTAGAAAACAATTGGAGCATGCTCGTCAATCAAATGGTGAAGAGGTAGCTTCTCAATATCATGAAATTAATGAGAAATTCACTATTACAGGCGGGGGAAACGACGACGGTTCTAGAACCCAAAGGACGACGGTTCTCGAACCGTCTTTGTTGCGGGTGTCGTTGTAAGTTGGCACTTTCGACGACGGTTCTCAAAACCGTCTTTGTAAAATTTTTAATTTTTTTAATTTTTTTTAAAATAGATACAAAGACGGTTCTCGTGAAAACCGTCTTTGTTTGTGTACTTTCAAAGACGGTTTTTCAGTAACCGTCTTTGTTTCTCTGCATTTTTTTTTGTGAATGAGGATAAGAAGACGATTATCCCAAAACCGTCTTTGTAGGCCACCATTCAAAGACGGTTTTGGTACCGTCTTTGTTTTGCTTCATTTTAATTTTTTTTAATTTAAAAGTAAAGATAAGAAGACGGTTATCCTAAAACCGTCTTTGTAGGCCACCATTCAAAGAAGGGTTTTACCAAAACCGTCTTTGCTTTGCTTCATTTTAATTTTTTTAATTTAAAAGTAAGGATAAGAAGACGGTTATCCTAAAACCGTCTTTGTAGGCCACCATTCAAAGACGGTTTTATCTAAAACCGTCTTTGTTTCCCTATTTTGTTTTTTTTAAGGAATGTCTACGGAAATTGAAATTGATTTGTATTATTACTACCAAATAAATTTAAGAAATACACCACATTGTCATAATTTCATTCTATAATAAATAAATAAATAAAAAACAAATTGAAGAGCCTGGAAACACTAATCAACTAATGCATATACAACTCATTCAACATAAACAAAGACTAATGCAATCATATAAGAATAATGAAATCATATATTGCAAAAATGAATTTACAAAAAGTAAAAGTTGTATAATTATAAGTGAAATATTATCAAATTACAAAGTAACATAGAAGATATGCCTTTACTTTTTTTCCATCCATCCAAGTCATTCAAAAGCAAATTATAGACGAATATATTTCTCTCTAATTGATTTCACTATCTGGCAAGCTGACTCCTATAGCCATGCAAAAAATAAGCATCACCTCAACAGGTGTAGCAGAAAACCAGGCTTTTTTTTTCTTCAGATTAATGACAAAGAAGGTGAAAGGAATTGAAAATGAGGAAATACTCTATGTTGCTAGTACCTCTTATTCACCTAATATATTGTACATGATAGCAGCTGGAGTTTTCAGTGATGGATCACCAAGTGGAAGACCAACAACAGCCGACAAATGTTGCTCATATTGTGAGGTATAGCAAGATTCAATTGTGTGATGCCCACTATTGTGAGGTCTAGGCGCCACTTCATTTAGTAAAATCTGTGAAGAAACACAGGCATGGTCACGATCAGGGGATTAACAAACAAATTTACTTGTCAAAAGAACTCAATACAACAGTCAAGAAAAAAAAACATTGAGGCATATATAGAGTTGATGAAGAAAAAGGTCAGAACCTGTCCATCCTTAGTCAAGAACGATTCAACTGCAAACACACCAGCACCTTCTAGAGAGTTAACAGCATTGAAAGCAACTTCAGTGGCAAGCTCCCTAGTCTTCCATTTCGCATTAGCTGGAGCCTTAACAATGTGACATCTGTTGTCCCTAGAACAAAACATAAATCTTTAAGTAGATATATAAGGAAGCTGAAATGGTACATTGTTGATCAGATTAGTCTATGATCATCATCATCATCCCTTTTCATTATATGAGAAGATGGACTTCTTCTAGAGGTTTGTGCAGGATGAAGTTGCGGATCATACTTCTGAGAAGCTAGGTAATTTAGATCTGTAACCACATCAACTATTACAAGCCGCATATTAGGCTGCTCTTGAACACACATAGCAGCAATGGCAAGAGCTTGGTATAGGCCTCCAAATGCAAGGCACAAACAAAAGAGGAGGAGGGGAGTGCCACCATTATTGGTATATGAATACGACTAATTGAGAGTTAAATTAATTCTCTACGTGACTGTGGGATTAGATTAAGAACATATATAACAAAGTATTAATATATCACCATCAAGGATAGAAAACATATGTTAGCAACTTAGCATGACTAAGTACATATTCTATTTCTAAAGTTGGGACGTCTATGAGGCAAAGCACCACCATAGGTTTGGAATGTGAAGAAACTAGTTGCTTTTAGTAGATTCCTTAGGCATTAGTATGTGTTTCCCGTAGTATTCCTGTGTAGTATTTCTTTTGGGCTTTAAGCCCCATATACCAAAAACTAAATTTTTTTATTAGTTGACATTATTACACTAAAAATTAAACTCCATTGAAATCTAAAGTGATATACATCATTTGCATTATATAAAACTTAACACAATACATAGAATTACTAACAAATTTCTTTTATTAATTATGACTCTAGGAATCAAGAAAGGTGGTAGAGCAAATCTTCTCCATGGAACTAGATGGGCCAATTATGTACGTGTATGATTCTCATGCACCTAGCTTATGGACTAAATTCCTTCAACTGAAAAATAGGAGTGTCCATCATTGTTTTTAATGCCTTTTATTTATATGAGCCAAATAAAACCATAACAATAAGAGAAATATCTCAGGTAGCTCCAGATGTAATACTTCCAGGGTTATTACACTAAGTAAGAAAGGAAAGAGATCTGCCCCAAATGAAAAAAGAAAACTACGTCCAAGATTTAATCATAATCAAATTCACTAGTCCTAAAAGATCATATGGCTGATTTGTAAATATCACCACAATACTTAAAAATCAGAGATAGACCAAATAATTGGATACCAGAATAAAGGCCCATCATATTTAGCCTTTTTTCAATATGCTACAAGTACTAATTGTTACGACCGCTTCTACTTCGCTTTTTATTACGCATTTATTTTTATTTGCTAAAAATTTTTGAAAAACAGAAGGATAAACCTTCAACAAACTTATTTGAGTTTAAAACGAATTTTCCCAAAAATGAAGGCTCAAATGAAAATTCTAAACGAGTTTAAAAATTTTAAACGTGTCCACGCGTTATTAAACATATAAT
>PYAF01003856.1:0-10241 GCA_007407185.1 Glycine tomentella
ATGGCCCTTTTATAGGCCTCTGCCGCGACTCCCACGCCTCCAGCGTGGACTCCCACGCCCCAGGCGTGGCGTTCCAGACAAAATTTCACTTCTGGGCAACTTCCCACGCCTCCGGCGTGGCTCCCACGC
This sequence comes from Glycine tomentella, assembly GCA_007407185.1. Lineage (NCBI taxonomy): Eukaryota > Viridiplantae > Streptophyta > Magnoliopsida > Fabales > Fabaceae > Glycine > Glycine tomentella. The sequence goes on from PYAF01003856.1 coordinate 130, forward strand.
CTCAAGCGTGGACCTCCAGCAAGAATTGGCTTTCTGGGCTGTTTCCCACGCCTCAGGCGTGGGCTCCCACTCCTCAGGCGTGGAACTTCAGAAAACTCATAAATCAGTTTATTTCATCTTTTCTCAAGCCTTTCTCTTAGGGATTCTCAAGTATCACTATAAACCTTTATCCTAGGCTTAATCTAAGCTTAATTATATGCTTAAAATTCAAGATATTACAATACTCACTAGGCAATTCAAGTTTGTAAGCATTGTTGTTGATCCTTTCTAAAATCTTGAAAGGTCCATCTCTTCTTTGTTGGAGCTTGAATTTCCTTTCATTTGGAAATCTATCCTTCCTCAAATGAAGCCACACCAAATCTCCTTCATTAAAGATCACTTGCTTCTTGTGCTTATTGGCTTGCTTTGCATATTGTTCCATTTTCCTCTCCACATGTGCTTTTACTTGTTCATGCATTTTCCTAACATAAGAAGCTTTAGACAAAGCACCATGATTAATCATAGAAGAACTGTTAGGTAATGGCAATAAATCAAGAGGAGTTAAAGGATTAAAGCCATAAACAATTTCAAAAGGAGACAAGGAAGTAGTCTTGTGAACTACTCTATTATAAGCAAACTCAATGTGAGGTAGACACTCCTCCCAAGTTCTCAAATTACCCTTGATGTAGCATCTAAGGAGTTGTCCCAATGTTCTATTAACCACCTCGGTTTGGCCATCCGTTTGTGGGTGACAAGTTGATGAAAACAAAAGTTTTGTACCAAGCTTACCCCATAATGTTTTCCAAAAAATGGCTAAGGAACTTTGTGTCTCTATCACTCACAATGCTTCTTGGCAATTCATGTAGTCTCACCACTTCTTTGAAGAAAAAATTAGCTACTTCACAAGCATTTCACTCTTGCGACAAGGAATGAAGTGTGCCATCTTTGAGAACCTAGCAACAACAACAAAAATAGAATCCTTTCCCCTATTGGATCTTGGAAGTCCAAGTACAAAATTCATAGAAATATCAATCCAAGGGGAGTTAGGAATAGGCAAAGGTGTATACAAACCATGAGGCATTAATCTAGATTTAGCTTTATGACAAACAATGCATTGAGACACAAGCTTATGCACATCATGCCTCATTTTTGGCCAAAAGAAACATTCATGCAAAATAGCCAAAGTTTTATCCATACCAAAGTGCCCTATCAAATTATTCTCATGAGCTTCCCTAATGAAAAGTTCTCTCAAAAAGCTTTTAGGAACACATAGTCTCTTTTCCTTGAACAAGAAATCATCATGTCTAAAATATCCTTGATGAGTCCCCTTCTCACACAAAGCAAAAATACTAGAGAAGTCATGATCACTTGCATACAATTCCTTTTTGTGATTAAAACCAAGCAATTTAGTTTCAAGCATAGAAATCAAACAATGCCTCCTTGATAAGGCATCCGCCACCACATTCATCTTTCCTTGTTTGTGTTTAACTACATAAGAAAATTGCTCAATAAACTCAACCCACTTAGACATTAGGTTTCCCAAATCTACCTTGCAATAGAACCCATTCTTCAAGCAAACTTCAAGAACACACAAGTTTCTAGCACTTCTTGGAATTGGGGCTGTTTAGAAGCTTTTAATGGCAGAAATGGAAGATGGAAGAGAGATTAAGAATGACAATGGATGGCACCATGGAAAAGGATTTCCAATAAGCCTAGGAAGAATCACCACAATAGCATTGTGAAGCCATTGATAAGACTCAAGAAGTTCTTGAACAAGAACAAGAGAGAAACTCTCACAACAATTTTCAGACTTGTATTAATGAACCAAAGTTTTTTTACAATCAGTTTGTGAGTGGTTTATATAGACCACGAATTAACAAGTTAAATGACACTAAATGTAATGTAAATGCAAATTGAAATGAAGCCCAAATGTAGCTTGAAGTGCAAGCTTTCTTTAAAATGACCCTTCTGTAACGCCTCAACTTCCAATCTTGTTTTTATTGATTTTTAAATGAAAATTCTTTTTGATTTTCTTAAAAATACCAAACCACAAATTTCCATTACTGAGTAATATTTATAATTCTAAAGTAACATATAATAAGAGTATAAAAGATTTTTCCTCATTGATTGATATTTATAAATCTGATGTACAATAAAATACAGACTGATATCAATTCTATTACATAGTACAAACAACTAAAACACTCCATAACAAAGAAATACATCTTCAAACATATCCTCTTCAAATATTACATCTTCAAAAAAAATCCTCTTTTTATAGACAGCTAATAGTCTCTCTTTGTTGTTCATCTACTCGCCCGAATAAAATCGAGGTCATAGCAAGTGTCAACCACAGACACAAAGTATAGGGTAAGTTTATGATAAACATAATTTAAGCAACATCATATATTCAATATGCAGGTATTCATAACATCCTCAAAGATGCATGATTCTCTTAGACTCTTATCATGATGCATGATTCTCTTTAAACTCTTAGCATGTGGTACCAACAATCAAGATAGCCCCATCTCAGTGGCACAGAACTGAAACAATCAGTCAAGGTCTCACAGTGTTGCAATAGGATTCTCACCCACACTCATGTGATCATCATGGGTGGCGTGATTTCCCCACTGCCAAGTCACCCGCAGCTCAGACTTCTCTTATCTGAATGCTTGAACTCAGTTCCTACAACTATCTGACACACCTCCTCTCTGAGGCAACTCTTATACACACCTCCTCTCTGAGGTAACTCTTTATACACACCTCCACTCTGAGGCAACTCTTATGAGACACATGAGACTTATACATAACTCATTCATTTCATTTTCAACATCAGTTTTCAATCTCTGTCTCATATATTTTATTCAGAAATTCAACATAAATCAAGTACAAAATTCAACTTGTTATTGAAGTACATAACATATCAACCATGTATAGAAACACTCAACAACACATGAAACTTCATTCAAGCAGTCAATCATATAACTATAACTCAAGTCCAACAGTTTTTCAGATACAAGTCATATTACATAGAACTTCAAGCATTTATTCAAACACAAGCAACTTTAAACTATCTTTATCATAAACAACACTTAAACTATCTTTATCATAAAGCTTCCCTATACATACCTTATAACCTCTTATGAAGCTTATCTATCTCTTCCTAATGGTGCTAGCTTCTACACGTGGTTCTTCAAGGAAGTGAGGTCTCTTTCTCACTTGATTTAAGCTTTGAAAAGGAAAGGTTGGAAGTGAAATGAAAGAGATGTAAGAAAGAGATGTTCACGTGAAGTATGTATAAGGGTGGAGTCTTGAATGTGACTTCCACTTAAGGCTCCCCTCTTCCCTTTATATAGAGTTTAGGAAATAATAAAATATTCAAGGACATTTCTACCTTTTCTATCTAGTTACTCTCATCTAGTTCCATCCTAACTTAGTTTCTTCTCATTCCATTCCATCCTAACTAAACTCATAATTACTCTTTTGCTTTTATACAAAAATCTTCTAAGTCATGATGACTTGCTTTACAAGTGTCCCTACACTTGTCTACTTCTTTACAAGTGTCCTTCCACTTGGCATTGTCATGAACCTTCCTTTACAAGTGTCCCACCACTTGGCATTGTCATGAATCTTCTCCATTTCTCTACCTATTTCACGTGAAGCATCAAGAAATAAGAGAATATTTTCTTCTCTTCATGCCATCTTGTACATATGTCTTTCAAGTTATGATGGCTTCTTATCCCTTCATCAATGGTGGCTTACAAGTGGCTATATATTTCTCAAGCCTTTATGATTGTATCTTATCATTTTAATTTATTAATCTTAAAGTATTTTTCTACTTATCATGACTTATCATATTCAAATATGACAAACCACCTAATTCCCTTTTTTCTTCTACTTCTTGTGAATACCATAGTCAAGGGGAATATTTTTATCTTCTCTTCTTCCTTCTATATCATGTTATTATTTCTTTTAAAGAGTAGAAAATTGTGTGGTTCTCCTTGTGTCCATATGTCACCTTTCATGAGGAAGAAGAATTCAATTCCAAGTTGTCTTCACACATGACCTTTCATAGGAAGAAGTAAAATTCAATTTGAACTTAGCTTTACACATGGCATTCATACGAGGAGTTGAAGTTCAATTCGAACTCTTCTACCTAAAGGATAATATTAAATAATGAAACTCTAGAGTTTTCCAGAAACTGACTTCAGTTACAGTATAAATAGCTCACAAGTAGTCTATATAGAGTGCTACACAAACCTTACATTTAAGACTACTTATATCTTAATTTTGATTAGTCCGTTCCACTTCTGACCATCAAAATTACTAAATCATATCTTTGAATAAGTCTATACACCCTACAATTAAAAGAAAATTCCCCAGATCCTACTTATCATTTTTCTATACTTTTCTGCTACCTAAATTTTCCTGAATAGAATTTCAAAGTTATTACCGTATAAAATTCATAGAAATTCTATTCTGAAGCTTTCTGTCACAAAGTATTTTGGTAATTTGCCATCAAAGGATACTCTGTAATTTCATTAGGTTTTCACAAAGTATCTAAGGGTGTCTTGGTAATTTTAGCCTTAAGGGTATTATGGTAATTTGTCACTCTAGGGGCATAATTGTAATTTTCCAAAATATCCAAGGGTATTTTTTAAATTTCCACCTTAAAATATCGAACCAAAATATCTAAGGGCATTTTCGTAATTTTTCAAAATATCTAGGGTATTTATGTAATTTTCACCTTAAGGGCATTTTGTAATTTCTGTTTTAAGGGAAGGACAATATGGTCATTTCTCCTCAAACATTTTTGTAATGTCTCTAATTAATATTTCACCCAAATAATTTAAATATAGACCATCAAATCTCTCATAACCTAATACTCACATCAATAGCTATGCAAGAATAATTCATATAATATCTTGACCATAGTTTTTGGAATTTCAGGGTGTTACACCTTCGCTTCTAAGTTTTGTGCTTCTGCAGAGTTTACTGATTTAGGCGATTATTTCATCCATGTAATCGATTATTTAACCTAAATAATCAATTACTTAGTTTGGTAATCGATTATTTTGCTCTTATCCTTCCTAGAAACTGATATATGAACAAAATAATCGATTAATTCAACATGTAATCGATTAAAACAGAGTTATTTATATTTTTTAGGCTAATTTAATCGATTACAGGATGCTTTTAATCGATTATAGGTATCAAAAGATGCTTTTAATCTGTTATAGGATGCTTTTAATCTATTAAAACAGACAACACTCCTTTTGTGTTTCCACTACTTTTGTGGGCTTCTTCTTGCTTTTCCAAGAGATACAAGTTAGATTGGATATGATCTTGAAGTGCTTGAGTCCTATCTCTTTAGCTTGCATTGATCCTCCATCAAGATTTCCAAGAAATCTGTACATTTTAGCAGTAATGCATAGATAATCGATTACCAAAGCTTGTAATCGATTAATTCGTAAGCGAACAGAGCCACTGCAACAAAGTGTAATTGATTAAATCGAAATGTAATCGATTACTCCAGTGAGAATCCAAAATAGAGTAACACACTAATCGATTTCTATTTAGCGTAATCAATTAAATCAGAGTGATTTTGGTTCAGAATAAGCTTTTGTATGATATGTAATCGATTAATTCGTTGAGGTAATCGATTACTCCAAAGTTTTCAAATTTCTAGACCCAGTTCAGACAATAAGTAATCGATTAATTTGTTGAGGTAATCGATTACATAAGCATAAAATTGTTTCTAAAAAGCATTCAATCATCAAATAATCAATTATTCTGCTTAGTAATCAATTACTACAGTCAATTATGCAGAATATACAGTTATCATGCAACAGATTTTCATTATTTTGCATTTTTGTTATATGGTCAATCATTTAGTGAATCATCATGTAGAAAGGAAATTTAATAGCATAGTAACAAATGTTGGATTCATCAAGTATACCTAGCATGTTTCTAAGTGCATAAAACCTATCTCTTGCCAAGGGTTTTGTAAAGATATTAGCCAATTGATTAAGTGTATCTACAAACTCAATTGTATAGTTACCTTTTTGGATATGATCCCTGAGGAAGTGATGCCTTATCTCAATGTGTTTGGTCCTTGAATGCATAATTATATTCTTGGAGATGTTGATGGCACTAGTGTTGTCACAGAGCAGGGGCATTACCTTTAACTTTACACTAAAATCTTGTAGTTGTTGCTTCAACCATAGACTTTGAGCATAACAACTTCCCGCTGATATGTACTCAGCTTCAGCAGTTGATAAAGAAACATAAGATTGCTTCTTGCAGTGCCAAGAGATTAGTGAGCTGCCTAATAGGTGGCAAGTTCCACTAGTACTCTTCCTATCCAATTTGCACCCTGCAAAGGCATAGTCAGAATATCCAATTAAGTTGAGAGATGCACCTTAGGATACCAAAGTCCCACTCTTGGTGTTGACTTGAGATATTTGAAGATCCTCTTGACTATAGTGAGGTGTGATTCTTTAGGATTTACTTGATATCTAGCACACAAGCACACACTCAGTATTATGTCTGGTCTACTAGCAGTCAAGTACAACAAGGATCCAATCATTCCTCTGTATTTTGACTCATCTATTGGATATAGAGGGGCTGGAAGAAGATCAAGGCAAGGATGAAGATGTTGTTTAGAGTTTTAGCTTTTTATATGCCAATCAAATTGAAGGCATTTTTAATTTTGTCTAAGTAGTTCAAGAAGCTTAACTTATGATCCTTACACTGCATAAGCATATTCATATGCATGCATTCATGACTAAAGAAAAGCATTGAAGATTACATGTTTGCATTTGAAAAGGAATTCTCATGGCTTTGGTTTTGAAAAATCAAAATGTGTACTGCCTTAATCGATTATAAGCTATAAGTAATCGATTACTTGCTCGTATTATTTCTGGAAAAGCCATGAAGAAAATTTTAATCAATTACAAGTAAATCGTAATCGATTACATAATGTATTTTACAAAACATAGCATGGCTGCCTTAATCGATTACCACTTACTGTAATCGATTACCATGGCTTTGTACAAAACATATCATGACTACCTTAATTGATTACCACTCATTTTTAATCGATTACAAAGGCTTGTTACATAATTGAGACAGACTGTTTTAATCGATTACGTCACGGTTTAATCGATTACATTATTCATAAAAGTTTTCCATATTGTCTCAAGAACATTTTAATCGATTACTTGCTATATTAATCGATTACACTTACGTATTAATCGATTACAATCTGTTAAATTTGTTTTCTATTTAAAGCTTTTGGATCAGTGCTTTTAGAAACAACATACAATCTGAATTTATGAATTACTCAACACTTTCTAAGCTTTCAAAGGTTCAAGAAATAGATTTTCTAAGTGATACATTTCTTGTTTGAGATCAAAAGATTACATGCTTCATAAATGATGATGTGTTAAGACAAGATTCTTCAAAAGAACTTCAAGAGAGTTGATTTTATGTTCATCAGCATTCATGCAACCTGGAATTGATTGGTAACATTCATTCATTCATTCAATTCATTCACTGAGGATCACAGGTTGTATCTCTCATGAACTTTTCTAGTAAATTGTTTTTGTTTGTTTTAAGTTTGTGTAAGGCTAAGATCAAAATAGTTTTCTTTCGAGCTTTCTAGAGTAGTGTTCTCTAGGGTAAAGAACTAAGTAGAGTTCTCAGGTTCTTTGTGATTTGATTTCTAATAGGGTGTTAGAATTCTGATTCTTTATCTAGGGTGGATAAGGATAATCACTTGTAATAACTTGTAAAAGAACAAATTTGATTTAGTAGAACTCTAATATTGTTTGATTAGAAGAACTGGATGTAGCTTCTCTTGAGAAGTGAACCAATATATGATTTTGTGTTGACCTTTCTATTTCTTAATATCTTCTTGTTATCTTAATCTCTTGATAACTGTGATTTCTTTCTTGATCAACAAGTGTAGATTTTTGTCATTGATTCTTTGGATTGAGTGGTTTGGTTGAATTGAAGTTTCATTGATTTTAAAAAGTGATAAAGATCCTTCAACTCTGATTTTGTAAAAGTTTTAAAAGGTCAAGTTTATACCAATTCACCCTCTTCTTGGTATTTGGGTGTATTCATATTGTTTTCAATTGATATCAAGAGCTGGTTCTTGAAAGTTAATCAAGATCACTATCTTTTCAAGAAAATGAATACCACACAGATAACCTTCAAAGAGGGTGCCTCTTTCAATTGTCCTCCGATGTTTGAAGGAGAATATTTTAGTTTTTGGAAAAATCGTATGCAAATCTTTATTCAATCAAACGACCCCGGTGCTTGGAATGCTATTGAGAAAGGTCCTTTGATCCCTACAAAAATTGTTGATAATGAAAGAATTCCCAAGGAGTGGGATGAGATGACGGAAGCAAAAAAAAGAGTTGTGCAGTATGATTTTAAAGCTAAAACATGATTACATTTGTTCTTTCTTCTAACGAATTCTTTAGAACTGTTAGGTGTAAAATCGCAAAGGAAATGTGGGAGATGTTGGAAGTAACTCATGAAGGAACAAATGAAGTGAGAAGATCAAGGAAGCATGCCTTGATTCATGAATATGAAAAATGTTCAAGATAAGCAACACAAAAAACACTTTTCAGCTACAAACAAGGTTCACTCACGTTGTCAATCATCTTCTTGGTCTTGGGAAGATCTTTGATGCCGAAGAATTGAACATCAAAATATTGAAGTGTCTCACAAGACCATGGAAACCAAAAGTTACAGCAATCAAGGAAACAAAAGATCTATCCAAGATGTCCATGGCTGCACTTTTTGGTAAGCTTCTTGAGTATGAACTTGAAATGTCACAGCTGATAAGTGCCACATTTCAGTTAATTTCATGTTTTAAATATTGGCATTTATCTTTTGATTTTTATTTCATTTAGCTTAGAAATTTCCCTAAACCTAGTTAATAAGCACCTTATACTCATGTTTTAAAGTATTTTGGAAGATTAATTCAATTGTGCTTTGTATTTGAATAGATTTCGTGGAATTCTAAGGCTTCCGGAAGATCAAAGCAAGTAAGGAAGGTGCACATGTCAAGTAGGGGAAGTTCCAACATCAAATCAGGCCCAAGAAGTCACAAAGCCCAAAGGTTTCTTCTTGATTAAGCATCTAATCACCCAGGCCACCATCCTAAGTGCATTTTGGTCGCCCAGGCCACTCCAAGTTCCAAGAAGATCAAGTTAACTCGCCCAGGCGACCAGAATATGAAGGAAATAGGCGCTTGGGCGAGTGGAGCAAGCTGGTGGAGGATTAGTATAAATAGGCCACAGATTTGTGAAGGAATGCATCAATTTTTGGAGATTCTCTCTCCCTCACTAGTTTTAGCTTTGTTCTTAGGTGTTAGGCTCTTAAATAGTAGGTTTAAGTAGGTTAAAAGAGTGAGAGAAGTGAGGTTTAGCGTGGAAGCTCTGCCGGAGAAAAGTGAGGATGGGAACGTTCAGCAGCTTCTTCCGAGAGGAGGTTCTCTCCATGTTGGGCTAGCTTCTTAGAGGTTGGATGTAATCTTCTTAACCCTATACTTCTTTTAATATTCATGCATGAGTCATTCTATTTCTTATTGGTAGTTTCGTTCCGCGCTTAATGCTTGATCCTACTTGATCACTAGTATCACGAGCTTAAATCCGAAGTGAGATTGGAAAGTAATCTTAGGGTTTGAACTGAATGAAATTACTCGGTACGTTACGTTGCTAGGAATAGGGCATAATGTTTTGATTGCATAAAAGCACGCGATTATAGTTCTTAAGGCTGGGGTAATTTGTAACGCCTCTCCTTACTCACTCGTGCTTGGTTGTTTTTATATGAAAATTCATGTCCTTTTTGTATTATAATGTTTTTAGTTATAAATTTTTCATGAAAATTATTTTTGCTTCGCTTGCAAATGATTCGGCCAATTTCTAGCATTAAATTAAAATATAGATACTTAAGGAAACATATGAAATTTCGGCCAACAACTAAATTATAGTAATATATTCTAACAACTATTTTCCTTAAAGTTAGCCATACTACCTCTATTCAATTAGATTCAAGTTATTTAATCACTTACTCATGTATCTAGTCATTCTTAAATCTTTGAGAAATTTAATCAA
>PYAF01003857.1:0-19862 GCA_007407185.1 Glycine tomentella
ACTATTGCAAATAATATTCTTACAAGATATTACAAGCCTCTCTTTATCAACCCTAGATAAAGTTCAGAAGTCTAAAACACTATTAGACTCTTAGAGACTAACCCAAAACTGAGAACACTACTCAGCAACCCTTAGAGAAACACTATCTCTAATCTTCAAGTAAGAACCCAATTTACAATAGGCTAATCTTTACAGAAAATAATTAAAAGATTTACACCTTCAAAGAACAAGGAAAGATTTCACCTGATAATCCAGAAAACATATGCATGTGAATGATACAATAGGTTGAAAGTAAGATTACAAACTCAATGCATGCCTTTCCTTATGCTTTGAATATTAATGATGCTTCACTTCTTTAAGAACATAAACCCATATGAATTTGTGAAGCCAAAACACTTTTAGAAACCCAGAAAGTCACTAAAGAAAGCTTAGGAGTGTTTGTGATTGCTCAGATTTCGAAATTCTCAAAAATTATAAAAAACAGAGCAAGAGGTTCTATTTATAACAGCTTTCCAACTGAAAATAATCGATTAAACACGCTCCTGTAATCAATTATTTCGCATATGTAATCGATTAAATGAAGATGGTAATCGATTAAATGCTCCTGAAATGTTCTGGGTTTTAGCTATGAACAATGTAATCGATTATTCCATGAAGTAATCGATTAAGACAGACAATCATGTTTTTCAAAATGCATTGAGTAATCGATTACGAAATTTGGTAATTGATTAAGACAGACAATCCCATATTTTCATATGTACTATGTAATCGATTAAAATGATATGTAATCGATTAAATCAGCAGACCGTGTAATCCATAGGCATAGATGTAATCGATTACGATCTTATGTAATCGATTAAGACAGTCAGTAAGATTTTCATTTTAGCCTATGTAATCGATTAATCCGATATGTAATCAATTACAATGTTCTTGATTTGTTTTCCAGAAGGCATGAAGAACAAAATAATCGATGCCATTAATGCTGTAATCGATTATTTTAGGAAAACATCATTTTTCCAAAAACTTTGCTTTTTAAATGCCTTTCTTGTTAACTGCTTTTACTTAGACCTTCAATCTAACAATCCTATATGAATGATTATGCATGATATGCTTTTGGATTATCATATTACACAACTTCCCTTTTTACAAAAATCAAATTGATCTTCATAGCTTCTTTGACATTTTTCCAATGAGGCATGTTGAAAGCACAAAACACCAAAGCTTGATCCTTGTCCATTTATGCATAGCTCCTCTTGAATCAACAATAATTCTATCTCCGACGACATTCAGTTTTACTCCATTGAGGGCTTTCTCAATAAGGTACTTAAACCATGGTTTTGTGGCTTTGCTGAGAGATTATTTCATAGGAGTAGGGATTCTCGTGTTTTAAGTTTTCTTCAATGACTTACTTTGTTGTTATTGTGCTGAATGCTGATGTAAATGAAAGTGTTCTTCCTATTTGGCATCATCTTTTGTTGAGTTATTACCTTTCTACTTTTTTGAAATAGAGTTTATAAACATGAGACGAAATAAGTGAGATCAAGAAAAAATATAAAAGGCTGCAAAGTTGCTCAATCTCTATAACTTTTGGCATTATTTATATGTAAAACCAGCTCTAACACAAAGAAAAAGAGAAAACGAACTTGACTGAAAACTTTGCAAATGATTCATTTTGACCATTCAATTGATAGCGATAAGTATATATAGGTACAAGAGAGAATGGTTACTGCTAACAAAATTTATAATAGAAAGCAAACCTATTTGACATTCAACTCAGCACTAAACTAATTATTCCAGCTCATCAACTAACTAATTACAAAAATATACAATTCATAATATCTCCCCGCAAGCTAAGGATGGTAGATATCTAACAACCTAGCTTGGAAATGAATATTTAGACGTGAGTAGGGTGCAATCCCTCGGTGAAAACATCGATTGTTTGATCCTGAGAAGTGATTGGAAGCAATCTCAACTGTCCCGCCAAATTCTTTTCCCTCATAATATGGCAATCAATTTCTAAGTGTTTGGTTCGCTGGCGGAAAACTAGATTAGCTGCAATATGCATAGTTCTTTGATTATTGTAGTAAATCACAAATTGTCTATCTCATTTGACTCCTAAGGTCTGGAAAAAATAATGCAACATTGCAATTCACAAGTTGCTTAAGCTAGAGCTCGGTATTTAGCTTCAGCAACAGTAAAATGCTTCTTTGATCTCCAACACACCAAAGAGTTATATTTAAATTAGTGAATTTAGTGAAAACATGATTTTTAAGATAGCTTGTGTAATCGATTACAATAAATGGTAATCGATTAAAGCATAAATGTATTATATTTAAATTACACTATGTAATCGATTACAAGATATGCGTAATCGATTAATATGTACATTAAAGCTTTTCCAGTTGTAAACACAAGCCATATAATCGATTAATCTGTGATGTAATCGATTAAAATGTTTATCAAAGCTTTTCTAGATTCAAACATGAACAATATAATCGATTAATCTTTATGGGTAATCGATTAATACAGTGAAATAACATTTTTCCAAAAGTTTTACTCATTTAGATCTTTTTCGAAATAGCTTTGATTCTTTGTTAAAAACTCTTAAGCAAATAAATGACTTTATGTATGCAAATGCAAGGATCAACAGATTTGCTTCTCATACACTTGGATTTGGATTTCAATCTTCAAGGCATGTGAAAAGCTCAAAACACTTCTAAGTCAAAGGCTTCATTCTTCTTGTTGCTCCCCCCTATATCCAATAATATCCCCCTTTTTGGCTTTGAACATGCCAAATATTGATTGACCATTTGCTAGAGATTTGTTGTGCTTTGAAGGATGAGCAAAGATAGAATTCTTGAATTTTTTTTGAACTTTATCAATCCTGAAAACAAATCAACCTTTTTGCCAAGAACAAGTGTTTAGAAATCTGTTGGTTTAACCATTAATCATCTACTTGCATAAGATTTTTCCTTAGACTTAATTTGCTCAATTTGCTCCCCCTTAATTAGATAGCTCATTAGTTTTATGATTTGTGCAAAACTTAGCAGAAAAATAGAGTATAACAGAGGGCAAAACAGAGTAATTCCAATCAATTATTTTCTCCCCTATTTGGCTTTTCAAAGGCAAAAGATAGCACAACAAGAGAAGCAAATGTAAATTCATTAATGAAAGAGAAAGAAACATTACATTAATCAGAAAAAAACATTAAAGATAAAACAGAACATCATTAGAAAGTAGTAGAAGCTGAAATTTACATAGGAAAATCATCAAGCACAAGCCTAGCTTCTATACTTTCTACCCTAGATTTGATCTCCTCCAAGGCTGAGTTAGTTTCAGCCTTATGCTCATGATGGAGGGACAGTAAGCCATCCATCATTTGAATCATAAGAGATTCAAAAGGACTGTAAGATGGTTGAGCAAGGCCTCCTTTTTCAGCCTCTTCATCAGCTTCTTCTTCAATTTCTGCAACAGCACCAGGGGCTTGTTGGCCAGCCATTTGCCATCCTTGAGGAGTTTTGACCATCCCTAGTTTTGTGAGATGTTTCTCCTGGAAGAAGATGTTGCTAGAGTTAGTGTTGTCAACCACCTCATTAGAAACATCAATCCTAAAGTAGTCAATAAACTTGGAAACCAGAACAGGGTATGGAAAAGGGTAATTCATTAACCTCTTAGACTAAATCATTATCTCCTCCAGAATAAGAATCCAGTTCATCTGAATTGAATTCTTGAGACCATACACAATTTGTAGGTAATCATCAGTGGCTTGGGTATGGTTGGTTGCTCTAGGTGTTAAAATATAGGTAATTATGTAGTGTATGAGTCTGTCCTCATGGATCATTGGACCAGTGCCAAGCCTATGCTTCAGCCTCATTTGGGGATCAAGAAGCATCCCCCTATAAGTCTCCACCCTATTGTACCCTTCAGCCTCTTCTTCAAATTTCCTTTCTCCTTCAAAGAAAATTCCAGCTACAGCTTCCCAAATTACAGGAGTAATCTCCATGGCTACTCCATTTACTTGAGACCTAAGGGTCCCATCCATAGAACCCTTAGCACAGGTGTAAAACACCTTCACTAATTCAAGGTGATAAGTATCCTTCATCTCCACAAATTTTCTCAATCCTTAAGTTTCAATGAAGGTAGGGAATTGAAAACCCTCTTTAATGAACCAGTCAAGGTCAAGGTATTTGGGGGAGCAAATCAATTTAGTGGCATTGAACTGGAGATATGTCATTTTGTCTCTTTCTGCAGGGAACCAGTGATCTAACCTACTCCAGTGAGAAATAATCCAGAGCAAACAAATTTTCTAAATTCATTTTAAACAGTCAGTAATCAATTTATTCGACAAGGTAATTGATTACATAATCAGAAATTTGTTTCTAAAATGCTTTGAAAGATCAATTAATTGATTATTTTGACACTTAATCGATTATTACAGTCCATATTGCAGAATGAACAGTGATTATGCAACATATTTCGAATGTTGAGTCAAATGTGATGAATAGCCAAATTAGATGTAGATAGACACATTAAAAAGCATGCTAGCATATATTAGACCCATCAAGGATTCCTAGCATGTTTCTAAGTGTATAAAATCTATCTCTAGCCAAGGGTTTAGTGAAAATATCAGTCAATTGGTTAAGTGTATCAATGAACTCAATTTTGATATTACCCTTTTGGATCTGATCCCTGAGGAAATGATGCCTTATCTCAATATGCTTGGTCCTTGAATGCATGATTGGATTCTTAGATATGTTGATGGCACTTGTATTGTCACAAAGCAGGGGTATTTCCTTTAGCTCAACACCAAAATCTAGGAGTTGTTGCTTCAACCAAAGGCTTTGTGCACAACAGCTTCCAGCAAGGATATACTCAGCTTCAGCAGTTGATAAAGCAATAAAGGATTGCTTCTTACAGTGCCAAGAGATTAGTGAGCTACCTAACAAGTGGCATGTTCCACTAGTGCTCTTACTATCCAATTTGCACCCTACAATATCAGAATCAGAATATCCAACTATGTTGAATGATGCACCTTTAGGATACCAAAGTCCAACTCTTGGTGTAGATTTGAGATATTTGATGATCCTCGTGACTGCAGTTAGGTGAGACTCTTTGGGATTTGCTTGGTATCTAGCACATAAGCATACACTTAACATAATATCAGGTCTACTTGCAGTTAAGTATAACAAAGATCCAATCATTCCTCTGTATTTAGACTTATCAACATTTTTTCCTTTGTCATCTGAATCAAGATAAGTTGATGAAGCCATAGGAGTTGCAGCATCTTTGCTCTTCTCCATTTCAATTTTTTTGATCATCTTCAGGCAATACTTGGCTTGACTAAAGAAAGTTCCATTCTTTATTTGCTTGACTTGTAGTCCTAGAAAGAATATGAGCTCCCCCATCATTGACATCTCAAATTCACTCTCCATTGAGACAAAAATTCTCTGCACATAGATTGATTAGTTAAACCAAATATAATATCATCCACATAAATTTGAACCAACAAGATATCATTGTCATGCTTCTTAATGAACAAGGTTTTGTCAACATGTCCTTTTATGAAAGATTGACTAAGCAAGAAGTTGCTTAGTTTCTCATACCAACACCTTGGTGCTTGCTTCAAACCATACAAAACTTTTCTTAATTTGAAAACATGGTTAGGATGTATGCAATCAATAAATCGAGGGGGTTGATCAACATATATCTCTTCCTCAATGTAACCATTCAAAAATGCACTTTTAACATCCATTTGAAACAATTAAAAGTTCATTAAACATGCATATGCTAGTAACAACCTAATGGCCTCTAACCTAGCAACTTGAGCATAGGTTTCATCATAGTCTATGCCTTCCACTTGGTTGTATTCTTTAGCAACCAATCTAGCCTTGTTCCTAACTATGATGTCACTTTCATCAAGCTTGTTTCGAATGATCGACTTGGAGCAAATAGGTTTATGAGTAGAGGGTCTAGGGACTAACTCCCAAACCTCATTTCTCTTAAATTGGTTCAATTCATCATGGATGGCCATCAACCAATGTTCATCGAACAAAGCTTGATCAATGCTCTTTGATTCAATCTGTGATACAAAAGCCATATTACAACAAAGATTTCTTAAAGAGGATCTAGTAGAAACTCCCTTGGATACTTTCCCTATTATATTGTCAAGGGAAAGGTCTTTGGTTGTTCTCCAATCCTTGTGCTTTGGTAGTGGTGTTGACTGTTCCACTTCATCATTTGGTTCAGCCTTTTCGTTTACATTCAGATCATTTAATTGCAAGAATTCTTCTTTTGGTCCTACATCAATATCACACTCTTTTTCCTCCTTGGAGGGGATAGACTCATCACATATGACTAGATCTCCTATGCCATAACCAACTCTCATTAGTTTTACTTACAAGACAGCTAGTGTTGTAAATGAATGAATGCTCAATGGATAGAACATATATGTTACCCTTTCTCTTACCAACATGGATAACCTCACCATTTTGACCGTCAGAAATTAAACAACAATTGCCATTGAAGGAGACCTTGAGTCCTTTGTCGCATAGTTGGCTTATGCTAAGGAGGTTGTGCTTCAAACCTTCCATATAAAGCACATTCTTTATCTTTGTTTTAAAACTATCTCCTATATTTCCTTCTCCAATGATCTTTTCTTTATTATTATCACCATAAGTGACATATCCTCCATCTTTGAGTGTCAAATTTGTGAGCATGGACATGTCACCTGTCATGTGTCTAGACCAGCAACTATCAAGATACCATAATACTGATTTTGCTCTTAGATACACCTGCAAAAGTCAATTTAAGTAACAAAGAAAGGTACCCATGAAGTAACAAAGAAAGGTACCCCAAAAAGACCCAATATGGGGTCAACCACATCCTCCGATCGAATCGGGTTGCAACCAGGGTAATTTCAAAAAGAATGGATTGGATGGTGGGTTTCACTTTACTCATCATGACACTCAAGCGAGTCATGACGCCATTGTTTTCGTCCACGAGGCCAGTGAGGTCATGTGAAGGGATGTCGATGATGTGGTAGAGGGAGGGTGTAAGGGCTGAGTTTTGGTTTTTGATAGTGACTTTGAAGTTATGGTGAAGGACGAAGTGTTTCCAAAGCTCACTCATTGGGATGAGATGGCTCAGACCAGAGCTTGAAAGAAGAACCACGTGTGCGTGTGTGGGTTTGTGGAGCTCTATGAAGCAAAATTTTAGAACTAGCAGTTTGAGCTCTATTGAGAATTGGCTATGTTAAATTGCTTAATTAACCTGAATTCTTATATATAGGAAAAAGAAATAAAGCATTCCAAGGTGAAGTTTCAAATTTCATGTTACACCCGTGTAGCACTAAATTGATTGGCAGTAGTAGGCTATTTACCGGAAGAAGAAAAATAAAATTAAAAACATATAAAAATTAGTAAAAGTTTTTTTTTTTGCATTCTCTGTCCTAGTCTCTCGTACATTTGTTTAGTTTCCTTCTTTCTCTTTGTTTCTAACTTTCAGATCTGAAACATTCCTCTCTATCATCAATTTATAACTTTTAGATTTGAAACAACTTGGGCATCGCCTTTAAAGTCACCTCTACCGCAAAGCAAGACTACCAGAAGAAGGTCCACTGCCAACACAACTCTCTCATTTCTGGCTCCTCTGTGGCCACCTTTGATTATGTCGACTGGGAGGTTAAGGACATCGAGTGATTCTTCTTCAACGACAGCGGGTTATCTAGACAAGCCTTCTTCAACTCCACCATCGACTAGGTCGCCAGCGGCAACCACGACCCCTCCCTTCGCACCTTCTTCTTCTACCTCAATCTCCCCATGAATGTCATTCGCAATCACTATTGAAAAATCATCCCTACATACATTTATGTCTTTGCATATGACATAAGCTTTTCTAAACCCTTTGTGTTGTTAACGTCAATGAAGTCTTTTGGTTGATTTTTTTGTTGTTATTTTCTGAATTGGCTCTGAGCTGTAGAGATTAATTGGATTTGTTGTTTGAAATTTGGAATGTATTGATTAATATTTGAGAGATTTGTTGATTTTAAGTTAATAATACTAATTCCTAAATTATACTTTTGTGAGTTTTAAATTAACCCATTACAAGAGCATTCACTCCAAAGACATTGAACAAAGATGGCAAAACATGAAAGGAACAAATCAAAGGGATATATGATAGTAACTATGGTGATGTGTTATTGTGTTTCATCGATGTTGTTTTCCAAATAGGCATTATTGGCATATTACATGATTTTAGGATGACATTCCTTTGGTAAAGTGAAGGGGCTTTTGTTATTTCTTTTTTTTTTTTTTGTGTTCATGTGTTCTCTGGATATAGTTGCTTGCAATTGTGTTTTGTTTCATAGTGATAAAATTAGCACCAGAGTATGGGTGGCGGAGGAGATGAGTTGACGAAATGGAAAAATAAAAATTATAATAAGAAAATCAAATATATTAGAAGTTCACTGGTTAAATCAGTTTCGCTTCACTTTTGTAGCAGGAAATTTAATACTTCACGCTAGAACGTTTTCAAAAAATATAGGCAAGTGAATAAAAAAATAATAAGTTAACAGTGATTTCTTTGAATACATATTACATACTACGTATACTGTATATTTTGAATATTTGAGTTTCCATGTGTTGATAGTACTAGTAGTGAAACCGGTCAATCAAAATATCTTTTGAATATAATAGCGACAAGATTAGGATGATGAAACAAGATCAAATTAAGGGAAAAATGGCCAATGTGAATTAGAATTTCCACTAAAAGGATATCACTTCCATACGACTTGTTGATGAAGATGTTTTGAGCTTAACTCGAAGATAGTAAGCAACTAAGTGAAAACCTTAATTGAAATGATCAAAGCATTTAATTATCATTTAGTTGGGTTTAGTACGAAAATAATACAAAAAAAAGGGAAAAAATTTGGAAGAACAAGAACAATGAACACATTAATATGGATTCACAACAATAGAAGACAATCCAATCTCATAATAGAATCATAAAAAAATAAATTCCTTTCTGAAATTTCACACAAAAAATGTATTTTTAACCAAACAAAATTGAATACAAACCAGATTTTGAATACAAATGAACAAAGCAATCCATCTCAGAATACAAAACAAATTCACCAGATTAAGGGGCGACGATGGCGGTTGCCCGAGGGAGGAGTCGTGATGGCAGTTGCATGATGGATGGGCTGCAATGGTGCCTCAAGGGATGACAGTGGTTGCGTGAGGGAGGGGTTGCAATGGTGGCAGCGAAATGACCAGTTGTTTGTCTATGACGACCAACGTGACGGAGACGTGTGAGGGGAGATCGAGCAGAAGCAAAGAAGTGAATCTTGGGGTTCTGGTTGGGGAGATCGAGGGCAAAAGAACCTAAATGGCGTTTTTCAATCAATTATTTATGAATAGGGTGTAGTTGGCAAATTATTTATGTAAATGGGGTAGCCAAACACGCCTAGCTTGGGCGTGTTTGAGCTGCCCCCACTCCTATAAATAAGCGCCAAATGTTGCTATTTACCATACGCACGGTTTTCACCTTCTCTCTAAAAGTTACTCTGTCTTCTCTCTAGAGCTTGTGCATGGATATTTCTAAAGCGAAGCTCTGTCAACAAGTAAGCAGTTTTACGATTTTTCATATTAGTTTTATTTATTATGTAATGTTGTTTAATTAGAAAAATGGTTTGGATTTAAGGTTTAGGGTTGAGTATTGGCGGTGCAGGGTTGTAGGGGGTAGGGTTTAGGGTTTATGGTTTTGGTGGGCATGGGTACAGGGTGTTAGGGTTTAAGGGGTTGGGTGTTGGGGTTTGGGGTTTAGGGTTTATGGTTGAGGTTCGGTGTGTATGGTTACATGGTGTTTTGCAACGAGTTTAGGGTTTAGGGGTTGAGAGTTGGGGTTTAGGGTTTAGGGTTTAGGGTCTAGGTTTCGGTGTGCATGGTTACATGGTGTTTGGGTTTGGGTTTAGGTTTCACGGGTTATAGGGTGTTGGGGTTTTGGGTTTAAGTTTCGGTGGGCATGGGTACATGGTGTTTGGGTTAGGGGTTAGGGTGTTGGGTTTTGGGATCTAGGGTTTAAGTTTCAGTGGGCATGGGTTTAGGGTGTTTGGGTTAGGGTTTAGGGTATAGGGGCTGGGTGTCGGGGTTTGGGGTTTAGGGTGTAGGGTTAAAGTGTTGGTGGGCAGGGTTTAGGGTTTACGGGTTAGAATGGATTAGGGTTTACAGTTTAGGGTTTATTACATAAGACAATTATTTTCGTATTAGTTGTGAATCAGACATATTTTTGTTAACATATTTTTTGCCTCTTTTATAAATTTCCTAACATTGTACTGTTTAAGGATATTTGAAGTTGTTTTGTTCACAGTAAGAAATGAGTTCAAGTAGTGATTCTGTTCATGTTATCTTAAATTTTAATGGAAGAAAAGTTGAAGGGCAACGAGGTGTCGCTTTTGAAGGGATACACGAGCAACCCGTATGAAGCGAACCTCAACAGTGAGTGAAATACATTAGAAGATACGACAAAAATTAGGTCTACATGTCAACCAATGTATCACTGTAGTCACGACAAGATTATGGGAAAACGAACATTACTTGGGGTTTCAGATGCTGGATGATGAAGACATAGAATTGGTAATGGAAGAATTTATCAACCAGGCAAGGAAAAATTTTCTGGAGTTGTACGTGGATTTTACAGAAGCAGGGAATGTTGTTTTACCCATCCAGGCAGTTGCACATAATACAACATCATATGTTGCCGGAGAGGCATCATATGCTGCCGGAGGGGTAAACGTGTCTGAGGAGGATTCACATGACCCAACTTAGGTCATGGATGACAATGAAGAGGAGGATGATGATGAAAATATCGCAATGAAAGATCGGCTTCTTGAGGAGGATGCTAGTGCGTCGGATGATGATGAGGATGCTGGTGTGCATGGGACTGGATCCAGTCAACCAGAACAAGGTGTTGAAGGTATGTTACCTAACTAAACCAATGAGAATGTAGGCATATATGTATATATGTATGTGTTGTTATTTAATTTTTTTTATATTGCTTGTTAAACTATTTTTGAATGTGCATTAGGTGAGGTTATATGTTTTGTAAACTTAATTTTAATGTGCATGTAATGAGGTGATTAATTATTTGGAATGAATTTGTTTTGTTATGTAATTTCATTGTTATTGTTTATCAGGGTTAAATTGAATGTTTATGAACTGAGGGAATTAATTTTCATAAGAAATTTGTTTTGTTATTAGATTTGGCTGATAATGTTTATTAAACTGACTTTCAATGTGCAGGTGCTCAGGTGATTCCTTTCTGGGAAGGAATTCCTCATTATACACATATTGATTGGAATTACCCAATCGAAGAAAACTCTTTTAGCGGTTTTGGTTCGGGTTCAGGGTTAGTGCAAGGTCCATGGCAAATAGGGGATGATTTGTTTGTTAAACAAGAATTTGACTTGAAAAAGGAAGTGCAACTCGCAGTTAAGCATAACTTGATGAAGGACCATCAAGAAGCAACTGTGGTTAAGAGCAAGCCTGAAAGGTTTTCTATGAGGTGTGTTGCGTATAATGATGGTTGCCCTTGGAGGGTTTGGGTTATTAAACCAACATACCGTGAGAAGTGGGTTGTTTCAAGATGGGGTGGCAAACACAATTGCTTGAATGATCATATTTCACAGGGTCACAAACAGCTTGATTCTGACGTAATTGCTTCACTAGTAGTAGGTATGTTTTTATTGAATGTGCTTTATTTGGTTAATATAGTTGTTTTAAAAGTATGTTGTTGATGTGAATGTTATTGTTTTGTCTTGGTTAGGAATGATTACAGAAGAACCGTCAGTGTCAGTCGCATTGGTTCGGGAGAGGATAACCAATAGTATGGATTTAAAATTTCATATCGAAAGGCCTTGTATGCGAAGCAAGAAGCAATGGCAATGGTTTATGGCGATTGGGTAGAATCTTATGCATTCTTACCCAGGTGGTACAACTACATGCTTCATTTTTCACCAGGTTCTTATTTTGATATTCAGACAAATGATTATTTCGTTGCAAATCGATTGATACGGGCAAAGCGTGTGTTTCATCGCATTTTTTGGACTTTTAGACAGTGTTGTGAGGCATTTAACTATTGCAAACCCATCATTCAAGTTGATGGGACTCATTTATATGGCAAATATAAAGGAAAATTGTTGATTGCCACAAGTCAGGATGGGAATAATGAATATGTGCCTTTGGCATTTGCCATTGTTGAAGGGGAGACGTTGGAAGCTTGGAATTACTTCTTTTCTAACATTCGGTTCCACGTTACCCTATGCAAAATATATGCCTCATTTCAGATCGCCACTGGAGCATTATATCTGCTATTCAGAGTCATATTGGTTGGCAACTACCTTATGCGCATCAAGTGTTTTGCCTGCGTCATATTGTTAGTAATTTTAATCAAAGATTCAAGGATGCAAGATTGAAGAAGACCCTCATGAATTAAGGTGAGTCAACAAATATTTGTGATATATTAAGTTAAGATAAATCTGTAAATCAAATTATGTTAATGTATTTTAATATTATGCAGGTTATACTCCCTCTATGATCGATTTTAACATCGGATTAGCACAGTTTCGTGATACCAATGCAGAGATTGCATAATGGATTGATTCCATTCCCAAGGAGAAATTGATAAGTTCCCTAATTCAGTTAAATTCATGCTTCAAATGCAGACACTTATCTTTTGATTTTAGAAGATTTAATTATAAATTTGCCCTAAACCTAGTTAAATAGCACCTAATGCTTGTATAAAAGTTGTTGCTTCTATTTCGGAAGATTAATCCAATCATGCTTTGTATCTTGATAGATTCTGTGGACTTCTAAAGCTTCTGTACACATAAAGCAAGCAAAAATGACTCATAAAAGCAAACCTGGGAGGTACAGCAAGCAAATCAGGCCCAAAATGCATCAAAAGCCCAAAGACTCTTCTAGAAGTACATTTAACTCGCCCAAGCGATTGAATCTAGTGTATTTTGCTCGCTTGGGTGAGCAACACCTGCAATTGGACCTTCAAGTGGCCAAGTGGACGTGCAACTTGGGCTATTAACTCGCCCAAGCGAGTAAACCAAACTCGACCAGGCCAGCCCCTATAAATACCTAAGCACCCCCCAAGGCCATAACATCCCTTTCACTTCCATTCTTCCTCCTCCATTGCTTCTTAGCTTGTTTTGAGCCTTAGGCTCTTAAATATTAGTATTAGGTAGGTTAGGAAAGTGAGAGAAGTGAGATTTAGAATGGAGACTCTGTCGGAAAGAAGTGGTGATGGGGCCCTTCATCAATTCTTCTCTTAAGGAGGTTTTCTCCATGCTTGGTTAGTTTCTCTTAAAGGATTGGATGTAATCTTCTACTTTTAAGTATCTCTTTTAATATTTATTTATGCATAAGTCCTTTCTATTTATTATTGGTAATTTTATTCTGTTCTTAACGCTTGATTCTACTTTATCACTAGTTTCATGAAATTGGATTCTAAGTTTAACTGGGAAGTACTCTTAGAATTTGAATTGAATAATTTTACTCTTTGCGTTACGTTGCTAGGAATAAAGCATAACGTTTAGATTGCAAATAGCACGCGATTATGTTTGTAATGCTGGCTTATTTACATCGTATGCGAGGGATCGATATTAGGTAAGTATCCTTAGAACTCGACTGCGAGGAATCGATTTGAGGTTAATTAATGTGTGCATCAATAATAATAGAAAATGATTTATACATGGTAATATTAATTGGATACCGAGGTATAAATGATGAAATCCAATCCTACGCTTTTCTTGAATTAATAAAAATCATTTTATTAGTTTCCGTACTTTTTAGTTATCTTTCATTATTTTCGTAAAACCATCAAAACTTCGACCATACTCGTTGTACATAACTATTCAATTGTTGAATTATATTTGGATTAATTGAGTAGCACAAGTCCCTGTGGAGACGAACTTTTATAAATTTTGTAACTTACAACGACATTGGTACGCTTGCCAAAAGTCTAACAGAAATGGACACGTGCATATGATGTAGAGGGGAGAAGATACGGCCACATGACAACAAACTTGGCTGAATCAGTTAACAGGGTCTTGAAGGGAGCGAGGAACATCCCTATCACTGTTATTGTGAAACATACGTACACCCGACTGGTTCAGTATTTTGTAGGCAGAGGTCAGGCGGTTGTCGAACAGCTTCAGCATTCACAACGATATTCCAAAAATGTGGTTTATGCTATGAGGCGTAATCAGTCCCTTGCTACATGCCACCATGTACGCACATATAATGTTGATCGAACAATATTTCAGGTGAAGGATGGATGCAAAATGTCATATTCAATGTCCCTTCCCGATCGTGTTTGTCGGTGTGGGAAGTTTAAGGCATTCAAATACCCATGTAGTCATGCCGCAGCTGCTGCTTTACATGTGCGTCAAAATCCTTTTCAGTATGTGGATGACGTGTTCCTTGTCAGTAACTTGGTTCAAGCTATTCGGTACCATGGCAGCCAATAGGTAATGAACAGGCAATTCCACCGAGTGAAGGTCCAGTCATCATTTCTGACAAGTCAATGCTGCGTGACAAAGGTCGTCCAAGGTCAACTAGAATACATAACAAGATGGACGAAGTCAAAACATCTCAGAGACGTAAGAGGTGTGGTATTTGTAAGCAAGTTGGCCACAATCGGAGAGCCTGTCCTACTCGTGGAGGTACTTCATGATGTTGTAATTGGTTGTATTTTTGTTTAATGAACAACATAAGCGGATATGTTCAATTACCTTTGTATTTTGTTTTATTTCAACAACTTGTAATACTAATCGTGTTTGATTTATGACTTGTATGTTAATATATTTGATGTATAAATATGTTCAATGCACAATTTCATATAGGGTCTCACATAATACACACAACTTGGGCGACATTGAACACACTAACTTGGGTGTCACTGAAGACGCCCAACAAATATGGCATGACTGAAGACGTGTAAGACAAAAGGCGTGATTGAACACGCCCAACTTGGACGTGACTAAACACGCCTAAGAATTCCTTAGGCGTGACTGAACACGCCCAACTTGGGCGCAATTAGTCCCAATATAAGGTAGACGCTCGGACACAACATACCTCGCCCCGCAAAATTGAATTTGCATACGATGGCATTCTTAGGAGAAACCAGCAGTCAGAACATTTGTAACTCCAAATTAACATTCATTTGTCCAAACGGATCAATGAAGCACGATGAAACAGGTGTTTGTTTTCAATGTGCTACTCCAATACCAATGCGATTCCTAACGACTGTTTGTTTCAGACACTGAAGAGTCGGATGCACCACACTCTTCTACTAACCGATGACCATTTTGTTGACAACATTTACTATTGACAACCATCCCTACATGCAGGTCAGCACTATTTTTTTCATTCTATTGCACTCACAAATGATGATGATGTCCCCAGAATGTTAAGCTGCAATGACCAAATGTCGAGCCTAAAGAAATATTATGCACCATAAACAAAACACCCGATGGTATACTCAACCTACTTTAATCCACCATGGTCCCTACACATGATGCAATGCTATATTACAACGGAAAGTGGAACCTACCACGAAGAGCCGATTTTGTAGGTTATTCCTTTCCTGGAACAAACCCAATACGATTTAAAATTCCTTCTGGATGCACCATTGAAACACTAAAGGCCGTCATCAAGCAAGTTGCGCCTGTTGGGGTTCCCCAAAATGAAATTCACATGTCACAGGTGGTAAAAAAATTATTTTTTCGTCATCCAGCCCATGCACAATATTCAGACACCACAATCGAATATGATATAAAACAGTTGATAAGTGACGAAGACGTGTTCAAGATGTTAACGGAATCCAACTACTGGAAACGTTTTTGTCCAATTGAGATTTTAGATATTTTTAACAAACCAGATATGCAGATGGAATAAGACATGTACGTTGAAGATGTTGTTTTTAATTATCCTTCTAATTAAAAATGTGTATTCCGTTTCATTTTTTATTTAAGTAGTGTTTACTGTCATTTGAAATAATACGTGTCTGGTATGAATTCGTGTTATTCGTGGCATCTGTAATTGTTAGTGTTTGCAGAGTTAACATCTTTAGATAGTACTTAGACCGAGCATGCTTAAAATAAATGTTACAAACAAATGTAAGTTACCAAATACAATCGATTACAAAACAAGATAAAAAAATGAAAACAACAAACAGCCACTAAAACTAAGACGGTGGTGGCCACGGCATATGACACGCTTGACGGTCAAGTAGTCTTTGTCTTCTGGGACGCTGAGAACTGTCTGGCTCATACGGGCATGGCTGAGAAGGGCCTGGCAGAGACGGGCCTGCCTCATACGTCTGCACATAGGGAGATGGACATGGAGTGCCCTGGTCTGCATATACCGGCATAGGATGTTCAACAGCTGCGGTGCCAAATGGTATATGTGATGGCCAAACCCCAAAACCTGATGTACTACAATCCAACTCAGAGAGCATGTCGTCGATGTTGGAACTAGTCCAGTCGGATCCAACAGGACCAGTACCGAACCCAACATCTACACATGTCATTGCAGTAGTAACTGGTGCGACATGGGTCTGGGAGTCGGCCGGTGGAGGCATATGGGCTTCAATACTGAATTCGGCGTAGTCCATGCCCCCCTACCCCCCTCTGCTCAGTAGCCTCGTAATAGAAGGGTTGGGACCTGTAACACCCCATATGCATCCAGTGTATTATCATATTATTTTATCATATTAGCACGGTAATAATAAAAATTAAATTACTCAACTCTTTAGGAAGCATTTCCAAGACCATTTTTTTCTTGATTCATTATTATGGTACATAATATACAGTAAAAATAAACGAATACCAGATTTCCATAACAGCCTTAGTGATCCAAACAACGTAAAACTACGACAGATAAGGCTACCTTATCTAAACCGATATACCAGGAGGATATAACCATAGATATCCATCTACTTATACATAGATTATATGTACATTCCACAACAAAATACTTTAACTGTATCCACAAAAAGTAGGCATCAGTACCCTATTATCACCTATCAAATCCTCATATGAGGGTACACAATATACAAAAATTCAATATATACAAACATATCCAATTTTCCCCACAGGGTACAAAATAACAACACATATCATATAGATATGTTTGCACACAACAGTGAGCAGCCAAGCTCTCAAAACCCTGCTCCAAGCAGCTATACATGTATGTCCCCTACTAGGGCCTCTCACCCTGGGGTCTCTCATCCCTGTCAACTGTACAACCTGAAAAATGTAATTCCCACACATTGGGTGAGATAAACATCTCAGTAAGCTCAGGGTTCATGGAGCTTCTCCTTCACCCTGACTCACTTCCATGATCACAATACATTAATAGGCATCACAACATCATCACAACAACACATAGGCACACACAAGCTCTAATGTGTACATCATAAGTATCCAGGACCATCTCAGTCCCCTGGGACCATCTCAGTACCCAGTAAGTCATCGTGGACCATCTCAGTCCACAGTGTGAGGCCGGAACTCACACCTGTGTCATCCAACGAGAGCAACCCCTATGCAAGGATGCACGCCATATGGCACCTCCGAGAATAGACTGCTACATCATGAGACCACCTATCTCTTGGTCTTGAGGAATCTCTCCTATGGAGCAAACCAAACTAGGAGTTGCGCTCTACTCCTAGGGAGGTCCATATCTATCTACTCGCCAGAAGATCTATCCCAAAGGCAACCATACACAAAGCACAGATACATGCATACATATCATCATGAAGAAAGTTGTAACAACCAATCAATGCATGTAAATCATAGATACACCCATCACTCTACCTCGGAGTATAGGGAAAACACAAGTAGTGGGAAAACACTCCCAAGAACAAAGAGCTTACCTGGCACGGTAGTGCTCTGCTGTCCAATCCCTGGACTGTGGTCTCCGCCACTGACACTCTCGGTGTCCCACCCTATACAAGGCATACAGTACAAACAATCATCAACCACCATACAAGGCACCTAACAACGGTTCTCAACCGTTAAAATGAAAGAGGAACATAATTCCTTTCCATAAAACCTCTCAATCATCTATCTTAGGGTTATCATAACTAACCACTTCATATGCAACTCACAGACCCTCAGCAGGATCTATCTTAGCCTAACCAAGGCCTTAGAGTCTCTATAAAACTCTGTATAAGTCAATTCAACCAGTTCAATTGCCTTTGTCCAGGCCATATATCAATAATAATCCAACTTAGCTAAAACAGTTCTATCAACACGTTTTCACCGTTTATTTGGCCTTCTGAACAACTTTTGTAAAGGTAATTAGGCTCATATCTATCATAATACCCTTCATTTAGCCTACTCATACATATCTCAGAGTCTAAACCAAACTTCATCTAAAGTTATGTTTCAAAGTTCCATATTCATCAGAACAACCTCCCGAGCATACTTTTCTAAAGAACCCAAGCCTAATTCCAGCCCTAACATAAATGGGTTACTATTCATCCCATTACCAATTTCACAAATCAATCGGCAAATCTTAAGTTTCTTACCTCAAAACAGTCGTGGAAGGCTAGAGGATCGCTTCTTCAAGCTTCAGCGTCCTTGAATCACCTTCTTTCTCCTCAGAATCCAAGCTTTGTAAAGTCCCCTAGAGAAAGGGATCTCTCCGATTGATGGGTCTTAAGGAAGTTAGAAGCTGGATTTTAGCTCATAACAGATTCTAATCATGTTTCTAGCTGGTTAGGAAGTGTTTAGATGAAGTATGGGGGAGATATGAAGCTTTTCCCAAGCTTTAATGGCAGAAAACAAAGGGAAGAAGAAGGAATACAGTTTTTCCTTCAAAAAACAAGAAAATGGCCTTTTATAGGCCCTCAGCCCGCGTCCTGGCGCTACTGGCACTACTTCTGGCGCTATCCGCGCCAAAATCTAGAGAAAACGGGTTTTCCGGGGCACTATTGGCGCTATCGGTGCCATATCTGGCGCTAATCGCGCTACAGATCAAATTCTGGCGCTAACGGCGCCGTTCCTGGTGCTAATTGATATACTGCTAGCATATGTAGTTTTTAGGATAAGATAATTAAGAAATTAAAGATAAAATATCAAATAAAGGCTTTAAATAGATATAAATTATCTTATCATTAATTTTATTATTAATTATTGTTATTTTAATATTTAGGAGCAATAAATAAAAGAAAAGAAGCAAAATAAAGAAGCAACTGAAATATGAAAGCTGAATAAGATAAGATAATAACAAAAAGATACTAGGGTTTTGCAAGTTTGGCTATAAATAAGGAAGTAAGGGGATGTTTTAAACAGGGACCTGGAGGTAGAAATACCAAGAAGGAGGCATGGAGGAAGATCAAGAAGAAAGCCAAGATTGAGGGGTTTGATTATTCTTCTTCTTTGTATTCTTTCTTATCTACTTTATCATTGTATTGAGTTAGACATAACCATGTCTGGCTAATCCTTCTTAATTGTGGTAAAGGCCAAAAGCCAATGTGAACTCTTGTGTGGATTGGATTGATATTAATGAATATTATGATGATTGCTTCTCTTTATCTTGTTCTTCAATTTTAAATTCCATTGATAGAATTGATCACTCTATTAGAGGTATTGAGGGCTTTAATTCACAATAGGGATATTGGGGTTTTAGTTTCTGAAAGCGATAAAGCGACGGTTTGACATTACCTAGGGATAGGGATGAAGGATTGCAAAGTTTTTATATGCCAGCTTAAAGCTTAATCCGAAAGGGGGTTACTAAGGGATTAGAACACTTAATTAGGATTAAAGGGTTAAAAAGACCGAGGAATCTGGG
>PYAF01003857.1:19962-37089 GCA_007407185.1 Glycine tomentella
TGCTTAAACCACAATCCATCTTCATAAATTCTCAATTATCATAAATATTATCTTTAATTGCAATTCAATTTCAGTATTTTAATTATCTTTCTTCACAACATAAAATTCAAATTACTTATTCCAAATTATAAATTTTGTTATTTTTATTCTTTCCAATTTAAAGATATTAATTACAAACTAATTAGTGCCTCAATCCTCGTGGAGACGATACTCTACTTATCAAATTATTACTTGGACGATCGGTACACTTGCCATGAGTTATGCATCAATTTATTGACGCAACACTAATCGCGCCAAAATCCATGAAAAATAGCCTTCAGCTACATTGCCACGCTATCAGCGCCAGATCCCACGCTATCAGCGCCAGCTACAGTGAATATTTTTTTTTTTAACAAAACCTTTGATTATTATAGGACCCATATGTCGATGCCATAACTGGAGGCCTATAGTAACCCTCAATGCACGGCCTGGGACCAACAATGGGCTTAGGAACCTGCTGAATTGGTCTTCGTCGACGCTCTAGCCCACGTCCCTCTTTACTTCGACAGCCAACTGCAACAGACAGTTATGGGTCCTGCTGAAGCTGGGATGCAGGAGCATGAGGTCCTGCCTCCTCCACGTGACAACTCTCGGCGAAGACAAACATTAAGCGACCGACCTCCTCATTCCCCCAATCGTACTCGAAGGCCGCCCTATTGGGCGTAATTGTCGCGAAGTACAACGCCTCTAACCCATCAACCTACAAATTAAAATTTATAAACATCAGTGTCAACTATGTGATCTACCATAATTAATTTAAATACACAAATAATGATGTCAACAAAACTTACACCACAACCCATCTTAGCAACCTTCTTCGTGATAAATCGCTTCCCATTTTCCCTGTACCAAACCATGTACTCATGGTGTGGTGACAGCAAAACCTGAAGCAAGGTGGGAAGGTCAATGTGCTGGTCCCTAACCTCCCAGCGCATAATAAACGGTTTGAGCTTATGAACCCAATTGTCTTCTCGTTTATCGTGCAACGAAAGGTCATGCACACCCTTAAGCTTCCTGGGAGCACGTGGGATTGGCTGATCCCTCCCGAATTGGTGCATGCATCTATCCGATTGGGAATATTCAACTGTGTGGAAGCATATAATAGGAGTTGTTGTCATCCACAACAGTCGTTGATGCTCAGATGCACCAAGAAAGTCGTAGTCTCTATATCGTTGCCAGATTACCTGCACAGATATAAAAACACATCATTTTCTAACAACATGTACCACAAATGCAAACGTACAATTACTGAAAAATTACTATACGTACCTCGTGTCGAGTGAGGGAATCCAATGCCATCCTATATAAGACCAGCTCGTGCGGTTTAAACCGGCCTAAAGCGTTAAACCTAATTTCAAAATAACTAACTTTAGTATACTATAAGACTTAATTGTAACAATTGTTAAAAAAAACAAAATATAGTCACACATACCGGTGTCCGAAATGCCACTCCGCCTGAGTAGGCAGCGGAATAGCTGGAGCAACGGGTGGGAATCTAAGCCACGCCCACACCTGAAGCAGCATATGACATCCACCAATGTCACTTCTGCCTGGATCTGTACACTCGCACATTTGTCTAAACAAATGTACAAGGACTGCGGAGCCCCAGCTGTATCCATCGATCTCCGTGAATTCCCAAGCAAGCAATGGGAATATAACATGTTGCGATCATGCTACCTCCAGATCGGTCGCACAGCAGCCATGCTCTAATAAGCCGTGCAATGTGGGCCTTCGTAAACCGCATCATGTTAACCAATTTGGGAACCACCTTACCCCAATGTGCAAAATGTCTATCAAAGAAAGACAGCCGCAAATATCCACCTCTCAACTCGGTTTCCTCCTCAGCTTCGTGACCAAAAACGTCCTCAATGATGGTCACCTAATAGGCTACCGTCACTCCAGTACGACATTGACCTCCATAGGCAATCCCAAAATACCAGCCACGTCTTCCAACGTGATGGTCATCTCTCCCTGTGGCATGTGGAAGGTATGAGTCTCTGGCCTCCATCACTCAACCAGAGCACTAATAAACTCAGCATCCATCTAAAAAAATTATTAATGAATTAACAAGTACAGTTATGAAATTAACAATTCTTTACTCATTTCATACTTGCATACCTGAATATGTCGCATGCGTGTGACATGAGGAAAGCCAGCATCACGCAACATATCACATACGACATCAGGTATATAGTCGTGATGTGGTCCCACCGTCACCTTACCATGTCGAGTCTTCAATACTCAAACTGTGCCTTGTTCCACACAGCTTGTGAAACATGGGTGCGCTGAATACGCTTACGCAAAGCGTCCCACTTGTATGGGGTAGGGACAACTGTCAGATCCATGGGCTCACCCTCGTGATCGGATCCAGATCGCGACGAATCAGTGGAAGATGAATCAGTCGTCTAATCAGTATCTTAATAAACAAAATATGTACGAATCAGTATCATTCAAACAAAATTTTCTTATCTATCATAAATGTTAAACCAAGCACCCTATACCCCAAGCCCCAACCCCCTAAACCCTTACCATTTAACCCAAACACCGAAGCAGAAACACTACACATTAAACCCTATATATGTCTGATTCACAACTACTACGAAAATAATTGTCTTAAGTAATAAACACTAAATCCTAAACCCTCAACCGTAAACCCTACACCAGTTAACCATGCCCATCGAAATTTTAACCCTAAACCCTAACTCCCAAACCCCAACACCCAACCCCTAATCATGTGCCCCACCGTGGGTTCGCCTCTGCCCTAACCCATACACCATGTACCTATGCCCATCGAACTTATACCCTAGACCCCAAACCCCAACCCCCTACAACCCCTAAACCCTAACACCCTGTACCCTTGCCCACTGAAACCCTAAACCCTACCCCCTACAACCCTAGACCGTCAATCCTAAACCCTAAACCCTAACCATTTAACCCAAACACTAAAGCACAAACAATACATATTAAACCAACATACACATAAACAATTTTCTATGAACCTAAATCTATGTCGCTAACAAATTCATATGGCCATAACATTTTTCTAATTTAACAATATAACATATTAAATAATTGACAATTTTCTAAACCCTATATCCTAAAATGTAATCCATAAACCCTAAACTAAAACAATTTTAAACTAACCTAACATTTATTTTATTAAAATATAATTACATCAGTAACAGTTTAATATGACCCTAACAATTTTCTAATTAAAAAATATAACACATTAAATAAAATAATATGTAAAGGAATTAAATTCGCTTACTTGTTGGCAGGGCTTCGCTTCAGAAATATCCGCGCACAACTTCTAGAGAGAAGGCAGAGCAATTTTTACAGAGAAGGTGAAATATGTAGGAATGGTAAATAGTAGCTTTTTGGGGGGTTTATATAGGGGTGGGGGCAGCTCAAACACGCCCAAGCCAGGCGTGTTTGGCTACCCCATTTACGTAAATAATTTGCCAACTACACCCTATTTGTAAATAATTGATTGAAAAATGCCATTTAGGTTCTTTTGCCTTCTCTCCGAGCAAAGAAGAAAAAGAAGAGCAGAGGAGAAGAAGAAGAAGAAGAAGAGAAAGAAGGGTTGGGTTCTCGTGTGGTTTGAGAATAAAAGGTCATATGTGTGTGGGAAGCCTCTAGAAGGGGTCTAGAGGGTGGGGGAAGGATGTAGTGGGTGGGGGAAGCCTAAAAAAAATACCGTTACCACACATATTACTGTTTGATGGAGGATGTTTTTTACCATTATCATAATAACTATTATATTTATGGGTCCAATTCTTATCATTTTGCAACTCCTTTTTGAACTGTTAATTCTTATCAAGCCTTAATCTTGTTTATTCTATCTGAAATAAATTCCAATCAGTTTAATTATTTGTCATATTACTATTAGATGCCAAACCAAGCACCTCCTGACAATGAAAAATCTCAAAACCCACAATATTATATGTATTCACCATCCCCAACCAACCCCAACATGTGGTACAGACCTCCTTCATCCAATGTGGAGTCACTTATTAGTGACATTTCTCAAAATTCATAGTTTTTTATGTATCCCCAATCAACCCAATCATGTATTATAGGCATTCTTTATCCATTGTTGAGCCCACTAACAATGAAGTGGAATCACCAATCAATCTAGAAAATATTCAACTAAATGAAGGAGAAGAAAATTAAAGTCAGAAAAAGAATTGTATAGCATTCTCAGTGAAAGAGGATACGGTTCTCATCCGGTTGTGACCCAATGTGTCAAAGGATTCAATTATATAGGAGGCAATCAATCGTTAACCTAATACTAGGCAAGAACCAAGGAAGCGTACACAACGACAAAGCGCTCATATTTTACGGAAAAGGGAGATCATTCAGTTGAAATCTTGATGGAACTTAATCCACTCTCAAGTTCAAAAGTTTAACATTTGCTACAAACAAATTATGCAGTGGAAAAGTTGGAGTTCAGAGAAAGACTCATGGCTAATGCACATATGATTTACTCCTAAGTTACGAGTAAAAAATTTGAAGTTGAACATGTCTATTCTTTTTTATGATAAACCAAAATTCGGTGCAGAATTTATGGGATCGAAAAGTCTTCAAAGAGAACCAAAGTTTATGCCTTAGGTGGTTACTCGTCTTCTTCTAACCCAAGGACACTCATTGAAGTTGAAGAATATGACATGTCATCACCAATGTCTCACCCAATAGGACAAAAAACAACAAAAAGGAAGAGCAAGAGAAAAGGAGATGCAGGCACTTCTAACAATTTCGATTCATTAGGTATAGAAAGTGTAATGAAGGACAAAAATGTCAACACCACAAAACTTATTCAATTAAAGGAGTCACATGCAGGAAAGGCATAAGCAAGAACAAGAGAAGTGTTTAGAATATGAAATTCTTATGAAGGACACATCTGACATCTTTGAGAAACAATTCCGAGACCACAAAAAATATTGTGACTATATTAGGAAGAAACATGGATTTTAAATGAATAAGTCAATGTTGTGCTTTTTATTTAATTTTAGTTGTCTAGGCAAATGAGATATTTTACACTTTTGGATCAAATGGTAAAGGAGGAACTTGAAGATAATATTGAAGAAATCATTAGGCTAATACTTGAGAGCCTAAAACAATTTGATAACACTTGTTGACACAAAATAAGAAAATTAAATACAAACCACCTAACCATAAATGAAACATCAATAGTGTTAAATAACTAATTAAAATGTCATCTGACATTAAATATTAACTTTTTTGTATGTTTATACAATTTAGATTTATTTATTATCAATTTTAATAATACCATAATTTAAAGTTTTAAAAATATTCATTTATTTTAATAACACACGGAGATAAAGCATAAACATGATCCACCGATTATCAATTTTTTCATACAACATATTTTTAGTGTTGACATAAATTTCTTCGCGTCAAATACATTTTCCCACTAAATTAAAAAAACAATATACGTACAAACTACTAAACATAATATTCCACTCCAAAAATTAAATTACTACTTTGACGGACAGAATAGGCATGTAACAATGAAAAGGCACGAAAGGCCATGCATAGGAGTAGGACTCCCCACAAAACATCTCTTTCAGCCTTCAATTGTTTTTGCCACTTGAGACAGTGCAGCATAGGACGAACCACCTTCTGACAAAGCCTTCACTGCACTTCGTTGGACCTCTTTCACTCTCTCCCTTATCTCACACGTCTTCACATTTTCATTACCCGAAATAACCTCCCTCACCATCCGCGCTATCTCCTCCCTAAGCACCACCTTCTTCGTCGGCAACACCGCAGTCCTCACCGCAAGGCCCAACTCCTCCGACAGCAACGTCGCGTTCATCCTCTGCTCCGAGTAGAGAGGCCACGCAATCAAGGGAACACCGTTGGTGATGCTCTCAAGCGTCGAACCCCATCCGCAGTGCGAAAGAAAAGCCCCAACAGAACGATGCTTCAATATGGTTACTTGTTGGGACCATTCTCGAACCAACAGGCCCACATTGCAGGTCCTCGATAAGAACCCTTCTGGCAAATACATGGACACCTCATCCCCCTCGCTTTCACTACTCCCAGTGGTGAAGAAAGCCGCGTCCACAGCTCCTTCTGTAGGTGGGCGCACCACCCAAACAAATCTCCGTTCACTCATCTCCAACCCCCAAGCAAGCTCCGTCATTTGCTCATACGACATCGTTCCCCCGCTCCCAAACGACACGTAAACCACCGACTCATTGGGTTGTTCGTCGAGCCACTTCACCACTGACTCAGTTGAACAATCTTTTTCTAATTCAAACTCTCTAACTATGGGTCCCACAGCATACATTGGAATCTTCATATTCAGTGCCTCACTTAACAAACCTCCCTCCCTCAACGCTACAAGGTCTTTATATTGAAGCTCTTCCCACGTGTTAACCAAAACGCCGTCGCTTTGCGGGATCCTGTTCCCTATTCCAAGAGCCTCTTTATGCTGCTTGCCGTTCCGGTCGAGCATGGGGTCATACACGTCCTCCGGTCGAACCGCGTTGCAACCCGGGATTTTCAACGCTTGCTTTTGGTCAACGAATTCTCCTTCTATTTTCTCATCGAGCACTGGGGAATACACAAGCAACGCTAGCATCCAAGCGTGTGAAGCCACGAAGATGTAGCTGAGAATGTTGAGTTCTCTTGCTATTGGAATGGCCTCGGTGCTGAAAACATCAAGGATGAGTGCGGAAGGGCGAGGGGTAATTTCGGAAATAATGGATCTGATGGCGGGTTTAGCTTCGCGCATCATGACGCACAAGCGAGTCACTGGGGCGGCGGCGCCGTCGATGAGGCCAACGAGGTCCGGTGGAGGGATAATGATGACGTGGCAGAGGGAAGTAGTGAGGGATGAGCTTAGAATCTGCGTTTCGGTTTTTGAGGTTTGGGAAGTAACGGCGAGAACAGTGACTTTGAAGTTGTGGTGAAGCACCAAGCGCTTTCCAAGCTCAATCACTGGGATGAGATGACCAAGACCAGGGCTTGAAACCAGAACCACGTGTTTGGGTTTATGCAGTTCCATGAAGCAATATTTGAGAACAAGCAGTTTAAGCTCTGTTGACTAGGGTGTGATGTGTGTTGATATGCTAGTTAACTAGAACGCTTATATAGTGGCAAAAAAATCTAAATAATACAATTTTAATAAAAAAATTATTAATTTGGGATTATTTGCAAACAAATTACGAGTCACGTCTAAATCTGGACGTGACCAGTCATACCCAATTCTAGGCGTGACCTACTGCCCCAGATTGGTAATTTGTTTGTAGTTTTTTTATTTTTTCATCACTTTTATTGTTGTCCCTTCTCTCTAAAGGTTTTCGAAGCACACCTCTGTTAGCTTTTGAGTGATTTATCTCTACACCGAAGCTCTGCCAACAAGTAAGTTAATTTATTGGTTATGGTTTAAGGGTTAAGGTTTTAGGGTCTAAGGGTTAGGGTTTAAGGTGTTAGGGTGTAGGGGTTTATGGTTTAAGGTTTAAGGGTGTAAGGGTTAGGGTTTAAGGTGTTTAGGGTGTAGGGATTTATGGGTTAAGGGTTAAGGTTTTAAGGTCTAAGGGTTAGGTTTTTAGGTTTTAGGGTGTAAGGTTTAGGGTTTAATGTGTTTAGGGTTTAGGGGTTTATGATTTAAGGTTTAAGGGTGTAAGGGTTAGGGTGTAAGGTGTTAGGGTTTAGGGTTTAGGGGTTTATGGTTTAAGGTTTAAGGTTTAAGGTTTTAGGATCTAGGGTTTAGGTTTAGGGTTTAAGGTGTTAGAGTTTAGGGATTTATGGTTTAAGGTGTAAGGTTTTAGGGTCAGATTTATGAGTCTTTTTCCCAATTATATAATGCTCAACTTTTCTATTTTTATCAGATGTAGAAGTTTATCTCACACTTGTACTCTCACAAGAATCTCACTAATATAACTTCTCTAAAAAATGAAATAACATCTATAAATGAATTAATGAAAAACTCATTTTAACTTCTCGATATTTATTTCATTTTTTTCTTCTTTTAAAAATATTTCTAAAAAACCTTACATTCAAATATATTTTATATCTTTTTTCCTCTATAATTTACGAAGTGGTCAGAAATGAGACTAGTACTACCATAGCTCGAAACGCAGGGCCAAACGATAACCCGGGACTTTATTCCACTCCCGAGGTCAGTCAAGTCACTAATTCCTCGATAACGGGGTCAATGTGATTTCCTGGTAACATTGCTCAATGCTCTTGCTCGCACCCTCCCATCCCACTTCTCTTCTTTTTCCTACATTTTTTTAAACTCAAATTGCAAAAAGGTTAAACAATGTAATAGAGTAAAAAAAACTGAAAGTATTGTTTAAACAGTCGCACTTTTAACGACTAAATCCTTTAATCATGGAGCTATGTTATTTTATTTTTTAAAAACGAACACCACCAACAAGTACCAATTTTTATGACCCCCAATCACTAAGGAGAGTGAGTATGTGAGTTCTAAACAACCTGCATTATACTCTTCTCAGTTGTGGCCATAATTTTTGCCTCATGGAATAGCAATGCTCAATACCTCACTCTACCAGGACAACACCCAGACCCTAAACTGAACTAATTAAATTTAATCAAAAAATTTAATTTAAACACTAAATCCTAAACACTAAACCCCAAAGACTAAACCATTAACCCTAAAATCATAATCCCTAAACTAAACCCTAATCGCTAACCCTAAGTAAATTTAGTAAAAGAATTTAAACAATAAACCATAAACGCTAGTCTAAACCCTATCCTAAACACTAACCCCTAAACCCATAAACCATAGTCTAAACCCTAAACCCTAAACCCTAAACACTAATCCCTAAACCGTAAACCCTAGTCTAAACACTAATCCCTAAACCATAAATCATAAACACTAAGTAAATTGAGTAAAATAATATTAATTATACAACTAAACCCTAACCCCAAAAATCCTAATCCATGAACTAAACAATAATTCCTAAACCCTAACCCCAAAGCCTTGACCCCTAAACACTAAGTTAATTTAGAAAAATAATTTTAATTTAACAACTAAATCCTAAACCCTACGTAAACCCTAAACACTAAGTAAATTTACTTCAACAATTTTAATTATACAACTTAACCCTAAACCCAAATCGTAACCCTTAAACTAAACTCTACTTTGTAAACCCTAATCCATAACCCTTCAACCCTAAACTGAACTAACTAAATTTATTAAAATTATTGTACTTAACAACTAAACCCTAAAATAAACTTAATCCTATAACCTAATACCTAACAGTTATCTACAAAACGGAATAAATAATATGGCTCTAACAAATTTAAAAATCAACAAAATAATATATTAAATAATACTCATAATTAATAAATTAACTTACTTGTTGGCAGAGCTTCGGTGCAGAGATAAATCACTCAAAAGCTAATAGAGGTGTGCTTCGAAAACCTTTAGAGAGAAGGTGCAACAATAAAAGTGGTGAAAAAGTAACAAAACTACAAACAAATTACCAATCTGGGACAGTAGGTCACGCCCAGAATTGGGCATGACTGGTCAAGCCCAGATTCAGGCGTGACTGTCTCCTTGGTCACACTTGAATCTGGGGGTGACCAGTCATGCCCAATTCTGGGCGTGACCTACTACCCCAGATTGGTAATTTATTTACAAACAGTCCCAAATTGGTAATTTT
This sequence comes from Glycine tomentella, assembly GCA_007407185.1. Lineage (NCBI taxonomy): Eukaryota > Viridiplantae > Streptophyta > Magnoliopsida > Fabales > Fabaceae > Glycine > Glycine tomentella. The sequence goes on from PYAF01003857.1 coordinate 29,670, forward strand.
TTTTATTAAAATTGTATTATTTAGGTTCTTTTGCCCTTATATAGCACAAAAGATATACACTGATTTCTCTTAAAACATAGTATTGCACTACTGCTGTATATTTTGGATAATATTTTTTGGAAAAATGTTTATTAGAAAATCTTAAGTTTTCTATAACTTGATAAAGAAAGGAAGAAATGATAAATAAGTGATTAAATTAGTTAATCATGTAGTGTCATAAGAAAAAAAACAAAAACAAAAAAACAAAATTATTACTTAGGTGTTTAAAATTTTTTATTAACAAGATATAGTCGCTGAGTTTCCCTGCAGTAATAGTAATGTAATTGGTCAATCATAAAATCTTTCGGGTATGGAGTCAAGATTATGATGATCAAACAAGATCAACGTGAATTATTATAAGTTACGGAAAGAAAGCCAACTTAAATTAGAAGTTTCACTAAAATATGGGTCACTTCCATACGTGCTTTTGGATAGCTATCACAATGGATTCAAACTCATACATAATGGTGGGAAAAAAAAAAAGTGAAATCAACTATTTATTATTTTAAATTTAAAGATGAAAATGATTCTAAGAAAATTGATAACATATTAGGATAATACATAAGAATTAATTCTATCTCACGTATAAAATTATGGTGATGCTATAAAAATAAAAGCAAATGTTTATTATTTTATTTTTATTATAAAAAATAATTATTTTATCACCAAGCTAATCCAAACACACTTATCTGATTGAAGCATAGCAGAGGATGTTGAGTTCAACTTGAAGATAGCAAGCTAATTGAAAACCTTAATTCACATGATCAAAGGGTTAGTTATTGGGTTTAGTACTAAACTATTATAATTGAGTTTATTTAATTATAATTTTATTACTGTATTATTTTCGTATTTAATTTAAACCAAAAAATAAATTAACAATTCTACTCTTATCATTTAAATATTTTCAAGATGTTTGGAAATTGATGGAGAAGAGAGAGAAGACGGTGACGTTGAAGTTGTGGTGAAGGACGAAGGTTGTCAGGCTCAGTCACGAGGGCGAGATGCCCTAGATTGGGTTTGAAAGAACCAAAATGATGCAAGTCACCACAACAATTTAAACGTGTAGAATAGTTTTGGATCAAGTCTGAACCACTGGATCTACGTACGGGGAAACTTCCTCCACAATAAATTTTAATTTTGAGATTGTGTATAGGATGGATAATATAAATATTTAAATATCCATAAATTACAAATACTTCATTAATAATTCTAATTTTTCTTTATCTTTTTAACTTTATCACATTATATCATCGATCAAAATCATTTATAATTTTTATCTTTTTGATCTCTCATAAGATGTAAATAAGTAAGAAATGTCCCATAATCATTTTGTTTGTGTATATTATTAGTATTAATTGTTGCAAATATTTGTTAATATTACTTTCAAAAGGTTTTGTTAATTTTTTTATAGTCGAGAAATGAAAATAATTTGCTAAAAAATCTAGCAAATTGTAAAGATAAATATCACACAAAGAGGGAAAAATTATGATTTTTACAAATTTTTAAAATCTTTTTCTAAAACAACAACATTATCATATGAATATATAAGAAAATAGATATCAGATTTTCGCAAAATAATTCAAATGATGGTTTCAGGTATTGTAAAATAGATAGATATTTTCAAGAACAAAAATCAGATTTGAACCCTAAGTTAGTTTAAAACACAAAAGAGAAAATAGACAAGATAAGACACATGAAATTATACTAGTTCATCTCAATCACCGAAACTATATCCAATTCTTGATAAATCACAAAGTTTCACTAACTTCAACAAGTTACAAGTATTTATCATTATCACTTATGGCTCCTTAACTCAAGTTTTACACACTACAAGAAAAGGGTATTTTCGATAACACAAATCCTTTGGTAACCCCTAAAATCCGTCGGTAATTTATGATTTTTGACGGACCAAAATCAGTCGGTAAAATATTTGTAGGAAATAACCAAAAATAACCACCGATGAAATTTTATGTTCATCGGTAATTTTTGACGAATATATCCATAAAAAATACTGACGACTATTTTACGATGGATAGATCTATCAAAAATTACCGACGAACATATCTTTGGGAAATTACCCACGACCATATCCTTGAAAATTTTCCAACGGATATAATTACCTACGAACAAGGTCGTGGGTAATTACCGACAAATATATTTGTCGGTATTACCCATGACCATATTTTCGATGGATATTCTCTAAAGGATTAATCTATAAGTAATATCCCATGGCCATATCCATGGCAATTACTAACGAAATTTTTTTTTCCAGATTTTTTTTCATTTTTATTATTTAACATCGGTAATTCAAGAATATATGTTTTTTTTAATCATTTACTGTCAATAAATCAATATTTAAATTAACACATACATGTAAATTAGTCAACTTTTGAACATATCTCAATATTTTGTAATTAGTGAAATACTCAAATTCATAAATCCAAAACAAATGCTAAAACAAATTCACTTAAATTCAAAATAAATCCAAAATGAAAGCATAATGTCTAATATGTCAATAGTAACAAGTGTTGCTAAGTCAGTAATCAAAATATTCGGTGGTAAAGTGCCTCTACTGGTCATCTGGTTGGTGGTTGGTCATCATGTTGTTGTTGTTGGTCAGGTTGTTGACGTCGATGAATAATGTTTTGCGCTTTAGGTGATAGGAATTATAGTACAACTGGCTGAAATACACACATCTCCTCCTTTGATTGATGAATCTCCTTCTTTGATTGACAAAGCTACTCCTTTTGTTGATTAATCTTCGCTGAATCTTGAGTGCTACTGCAGGATCCTTGCATATGCTTCATGAAGTTGTCATCTCCATATTTATAACTATAAGAAAAGTCTTCAATACCATAAAGGTGTCCCTTACGCTTTGGTCACGCAACTGCAACCCAACACCGAGTCCTAAGTTCGTGTTCTTCAGTAGGATCTAAAGGAGTGGTTTCTGATTCACCAACACTTGATGCAGCATCAGACCTAGCTTAAGATAGTTTAGCCTCAAAATCTTCCTGTCATTCATAAACAATCATTATTTCATAAATATAATAAGCATTTAAAAATAATAGCATGCAAGATAATGGTCTCGCATGTGTCTGCCTAGATCTATCATCAACAAATTGACTAGTATCCTTTTGTAAACGTATGCAGATTGACCAAGTTCCTTCGACTATTTACAAACATTATAAAATGAACAATAAGTGGTAAATTAAACAAGTACAAAAAAGTATGTTTAATTCTTCAGCATCAAAGATCTTCCCAAGACCCACAAGATGATTGACTATATGAGTGAATCTAGTTTGTAGCTGAGAAATGCTTTCTTTGGTGTTCATCTTAAACATCTCATACTCATGGATCAAGGCATGCTTTCTTGATCTTCTAACTTCTTCAGTACCTTCATGAGTTATTTCCAGCATCTCCCACATTTCTTTTGCACTTGTGCATCTCACTGTTCTGAAAAATTCATCAGAAGAAAGTGCAGAGGTAATCATATTTTTAGCTTTGAAATCATATTGAACCACTCTCTTTTCAACATCTGTCATTTCATCCCATTCTTTGGGAATCATCTCATTGCCAACAGTTTTAATGGGAATCAAAGGACCCTTTTCTATAGCATTCCAAGCACCTGGGTCATTTGATTGAATAAAGATTTTCATTCTATTTTTCCAAAAACTGAAGTGCTCTCCTTCAAACATCGGAGGACGATTGAGAGAAGCACCTTCTTTGAAGGTTATTTGTGAGGTATTCATTTTTCTTTTTGAAGAAAAGATAGTGATCTTGAATAACTCTCAAGAACCAGCTCTTGATGTCAATTGAAAATAAAGGGAATACTCACAATAACCAAGAGGGTAGTGAATTGGTTAAAACCTTGGTATTTTAAAATTAATTCAAATCAGAGTTTCAGGATCTTTATCACTTTCAAAACCAAGAAATCTTTTAACTCAATCAAATAGCTCAACCCCTTGGAATCAGTTTGCTCAAAAAAGAACTTGTTGAACAATGAATATGAATCAAAGAATCAATGAAAAATAAAAGTAATAGAGATAGAGAAATAACACACAAGCAATTTATACGGGTTCACTTCACAACTAAAGCTACATCCAGTTTCTTCTAATCAACACTAGATTAGAGTTCCACTGTTATAAATCTTGTTCTTACAAGCTTATTACAAAACCTCCCCTTTATCAATCCTAGATAAAGAATAGAAATCTAAAACCCTATTAGAATTCTAAGGAGCAAGAACCAGAGAACACTACTCTGTTCTTTAACTAGACAACCCTTCTCTACACCTAAGCTAGAAGAACCCACTTACAATAGCAATTTACACCAAAAATTCAAAAACGAATTTACACACAAAGATTAAGGAGAGAGACAACCTAATGATCCAGTGAATGTAATGTACATGAGTTACCAAATCAGGTTGAATAGCAAAATAAAATTAGCACATGCTTTTCCTTAACCTTGAAAAGTTTCTTGCTCAAGATTCATTCAAAGACCCATGAATGATTTCAATGAAGCAAGAAGTGACAGAACCAGGAAATCAGTTTGAGAGAGTTTAGAAAGCTTGTATATACTCAGAAATATGAAATGATCAAGTTTTGTCACAAGCCAAGCCTTCAAATTTATTTATAACAGATTTTGTAACTAACTGTAATCTATTAAACGCGCTAGATAATCGATTAAAACGCTTCTGTAATCGATTAAATTATCACTTAATCGATTAATCTGTTCAAGAAGGCTTCTGGGTTTCAGCAGCGAGCAAAATAATCGATTAAACCGAGTTGTAATCGATTAAGATAGACAGTTCAGTTTCACAAAATGAGCTGTGTAATCGATTACGAGTTTTGGTAATCAATTAAATCAGAAGATTAGGATTTTCAAAATAAACTATGTAATCGATTACGGATGATGGTAATCGATTATTCCAGCAAACCTTAAAAACTGATTTCAACTATGTAATCAATTAGACTATATCAGTAATTGATTAAAACATTTAACAAGGCAATTTCAGTTTCAATCAAAGGTCAAATAATCGATTAATCCGATAGGTAATCGATTAAATTGTTCATGAAAGTTTTTCCAGATTGAATGAAGAACAAAATAATCGATTATATTACTTAAGTAATTGATTAAAACAGTAAAAAATCATTTTTCCAAAAACCTTTTAATTAGATTAAAACCTTATCCAAAAGAATAAAAACTTTGATGCTTTAGTGAAAACCATTTAAGCTTATTTATGGATGAATGAATAAATGCAAGGATCAATCAAATTGTCTTTCTCTTACACTTCAAGGCACTCCAAGCATGTTGAAAGCTCCAAACACATTCTTGAATCAAAGTCTTTCACTCTTCATAATTCTCCCCCTATATCCAACAATCTCCCCCATTTTGGCTTTGAACATGCCAAATTCTTGATATGAAGGATTTAGGAGAAGCCAATTATATTCTTGGTATTAAACTTTTACGAGACCGAAAGAATAGGGTATTGGCATTATCCCAGGCTAATCACATCGACAAAATACTTATCAGGTTCAGCATGGAGAATTCCAAGAGGGGAATTTTACCCTTTAGACATGGGATTCATCTCTCCAAGGAGCATTCTCCTAAAACTCCTGAACAGAGAGAACGTATGGGTAGGATACCTTACGCTTCAATAGTAGGTAGCCTTATGTATGCTATGCTATGCACCATACGAGATATCTGTTATGCAATGGGAGTAGTAAGCCAGTACCAATCTAATCCTGAAGAGGAACACTGCATAGCAGTTAAACATATATTTATGTATCTTCGAAGAACGAGAGATTATATGTTGGTCTATTCAAGTGGGAGTCTTGAAACCATTTGTTACACAAACTCAGATTTCCAAGGAGACATTGACTCAAGAAAATCAACTTCAGGCTATGTGTTCACTCTTAATTGTGGGGCCATCTGTTGGAGAAGTATCAAATAGTCATGTATGGCTGACTCTACCATTGAGGCTGATTATGTTGCAGCATCAGAAGCTGCAAGGAAGCCGCATGGTTGAAGAATGTAACACCTCAACTTACGATCTTGTTATTATTGATTTTTAATGAAAATTCCTTTCGATTTGCTTAAAAATACTAAACCACAATTTTTCATTACTGAGTAATATTCATAGTTCTGAAGTAACATATAATAAGATTACAAAAGATTTTTCCTCACTGATTATTTTTATAAATCTAATGTACAATAAAATACATACTGATATCAATTCTATTACATAGTACAAATAACTAAAACCTTCTATCACAAAAGAATACATCTTCAAACATATCATCTTCAAATAACACATCTTCAAACAAAATCCTCTTCTTGTATACAGCTAATAGTCTCTCTTTGCTGTTCATCTGCTCGCCCGAATAAAATCGAGGTCATGACAGGTGTCAACCACAGACACAAAGTACAAGGTAAGTTTATGATAAACATAATTTAAGCAACAATATATATATTCAATAGGCAGATTTTCATAACAACATCTTCAAAGATGCATGATTCTCTTAGAGTCTTATCATGATGCATGATTCTCTTGAACTTTTTCAATAATTGGTACCAATAGTCAAGATAGCCCCAGTCCAATGGTACAGAACTTGCACGATCAGTCAGGGTGTCACAGTGGTGCACAGGAAGGTCACCCACACTACATGTGATCATCATGGATGGCGTGAGTTCCCCACTGCCGAAGCACCCCCCAGCTCAGACCTCTCTTATCTGAACGCTCGTACTCAGTTCCTATAACTATCTGACACACCTCTTCTTGAGGTAATAACGCGGACTAACCCCCGCCAGGCATATCCATATGAGACATATAAGACTGATTCACTTTCATGTATTTCTTTATCATCTCATATTTATTTTAAACATCAGTCTTCAAATTCTGTCTCACATACTTTACTCAGAAATTCAACAGAAAGTATAGAACACAACTTTATATTCATGTACAGAATCTCAACATATTATTCATGTACAGAGATTTATAGGAATAATCAACAACACATGAATTTCATGGAGATTTATAGAAACACTCAGCAACACATGGAACTTAGAGAAATTCTTAGAAACTTTAAGCAACATATGAACTTCATGGAAACACTCAACAACACATGAACATTCAAACACTTATTCAAACAAAACAACACTTAAACTATTTTATTCATAAAGCTTCCCATACATACTTAAACAAAGTAACACTTAAACTATATTTAGCATAAACTCCCCTATACATACCTTGTTTTTCTTCTTTTAAAAGCTTGTCAAACTTTCCCTAGCTTCTCCTAGCTTTCACGTGATGCTTCACTATGGTGGGGTTTACTTTCTAACTTGATTTAGGCTTGAAAATGAAAGGATGGGAGGGATATGGAAG
>PYAF01003857.1:44313-75271 GCA_007407185.1 Glycine tomentella
GAGAATAAGTCTTTCCTAGATTAGTTAATCCCTAATTCCTTAGTGAATTAACCCTTTAACCTGAATCGAAAACCTAATTCCTTAGTGAAATCTATCAGTTTAAGCATTCAAAAGATCATATTATAAATTCTGCACTCATGCATCCCTATTCCTAGGTGATGAACAAGGGTTATTCTTAACAGGTCAGAAATTAGAACCCTAACGTTCCCATTGCGAATCCTAACCCTAAGTACTTAATTGAAGTGATCAATTTCAAATAAGAACAAGAATGAAGAGCAGATAAGAATAAAGCAATCAAATCATATATTTATTTCAATACCAGTCAATTACAGAGGAGTTCTCATCAGTTCATGGCCTTCCTACAATAAAGAGTTTAACCTGCCATAGGCCTCAAGAACACAAAAGTTGTTGATTGATTCATAATTCTGTTGCAATTCTTGCTTTAATTCTTGATTTTCTAGGGTTTTGGATTGTAAGAATATGAAGATAGATGCTAATGGCTGCTCCTTGATACCCTTCACTCAGTTCAGAGGCTTAATATTTATAAAATCATTTAATTACAGTAAGAAAGCCTAATCTTTTCCAGAAATTCGAAACAGATTTTTTTATTCAGGAAACTGGATCTTCATGGCGCGATCTGCGCGGATTCCCGCGCTGATAGCACCGTCTGCTCGAATATGTGGCGCGGATAGCGTGGTACTCTACGCTGATCGCGTGGAGTTCTCGAACTGGAGGCCTGACTTCAGTCATCTGGCGCGGATAGCGCGAACTCTGGCGCGATTCGCGCCATGATTCGAATAGTTGGCGCTACTAGCGTGGATGGTCCCGCGAATAGCATGGGTCTTCAGTTCTTGTTTTCTTCTTTCTTTGCTCTTGAGCTCCTCTTTTTGGCCTGCAAATGCTTAAATGGTATTGAGTAGGATTAAAAACAATAAAGTAACAAATTTACTTAATTCTAAACTAATTTCCTAAGTATTTGACTAAAATAAAACCTAAAACTATATTAAAAACAAGATGTGTTTGCAACACATCAGCCAACAAGAGTATTGTGCTTTCACTTGGACTTATTGAAGATGTGCTGGTGCGAGTCAATAATTTGATCTTTGCAGCAGATTTTTACATTTTGGATATGGAGAATGAGTCTTCCAGACAGGGTTCCACATTGATCCTAGGGAGACCATTCTTGATGATAGCAAGGACCAAAATTGACGTGTATGCCATAACTCTTTCCATGGAGTTTGGTGATGACATTGTCTAGTTTAACCTTTTTGATGCCATGAGACATCCTGTAGAGGAGCATTCTATTTTTCTTGTTGATATCATTGATGTTGCAGTAGATAGTCTAGATATTTCTGATTTACTTTCTGATGATTTTTCTGATTTTGATCTTGGTTGTACCTGTGATGATTCTACTGTTGTTTGTAGTATTTGTGCGGAGATTTCCTCCGCACTTGATTCTGATTGTGTTGTAGGTACAAATGCTGATTTTCCTATCTCCTCCCTTCCTTCAGCCACCAACCTTTCCTTGCCTTCCACCATTCAGCCACCTTCCTTGGAGCTGAAGTCACTACCTGAGCACCTGAAATATGCATATTTAGATAATGCTCAGAAGCTTCCAGTCATCATATCTAGTAGCCTGTCACTTGAGCATGAAGAGAAGTTGATGCATGTTTTGAGAGACCACAAAAAGGCCATTGGATGGACACTTGCTGACCTCCCTGGAATCAATCCTTCCATTTGCATGCATCGGATACTATTAGAGGATGATTCTAGGCCGGTGAGGCAGCCACAGAGGAGGCTGAATCCCACTATTCTTGATGTGGTGAAGAAGGAAGTGATGAAGTTACTAGCAGCAGGGATCATCTATCCCATCTCAGATAGCACTTGGGTTTCACTTGTCCAAGTGGTCCCTAAGAAGTCGGGTATCACGGTTGTGAAGAACCAAGATAATGAGTTGATTCCGACTAGAGTGGCCAACAATTGGCGAGTATGCATTGACTACAGGAGACTAAACCAAGCCACTCGCAAGGACCATTTCCCTCTCCCCTTCATTGATCAAATTCTAGAGAGGTTGGCAGGTAAATCACATTATTTCTTTCTTGATGGTGTTTTTGGGAACATGCAAATTCGTATTGCACCCGAGGATCAACACAAGACCACATTCACCTATCCATTTGGCACATTTGTCTACACCCAGATGCCTTTTGGCCTATGCAACGCACCTGGCACCTTTCAAAGGTGCATGGTGAGTATCTTTTCTGATTTATTAGAGAGTTGCATGGAGGTGTTTATGGATGATTTCACTGTTTGTGGTTCCTCTGTTGATGCATGTTTAGATAGTCTCTCTAGAGTGCTTGACCGATGTATTGGGACTAACCTTGTTCTTAACTTTGAGAAATGCCATTTTATGGTGCATGAGGGTATAGTCTTAGGGCATTTGGTCTCTAGTAGAGGTCTTGAGGTCGATAGGGCCAAGATTGATGTGATCACTTCTTTACCTTATCCCGCTTCTATGCGGGAAGTGCGTTCTTTTCTTGGACATGCAAGTTTTTATAGGAGATTCATTCAAGATTTTAGTAAAATTGTATTGCCCTTGTCCAAGCTTCTGCAAAAGGACGTAGACTTTATGTTTAACCAGCCTTGCAAAGAGGCATTTGAGGGATTGAGGAGGAAGCTTACTACCTCTCCCATCATGCAATCGCTAGATTGGGAGCTTCCCTTTGAGCTCATGTGTGATGCCTCTGATTATGCACTTGGGGTTGTGTTGTCATAGAGAGTTGATAAACTCTCCCATGTCATTGCTTATGCTTCACACACTTTGGATAGCCCAAGTTAACTACACCACCACTGAGAAGGAGCTTTTGGCTATTGTTTTGCTTTAGATAAATTCAGATCTTATTTGCTTTGCTCCCATATCATTGTCTTTAATAACCATGCAGCTTTGAAGTACTTGTTGAAGAAGCCTGATGCTAAACCTAGATTGATCAGGTGGATGCTTCTTCTTTAGGAGTTTGACATTAAGATTAAGGACAGAAGTGGTGCAGAAAACTTGGTTGCTGATCATTTGAGTAGGATTGAGGGACCTCTCGAGTCTTTTCCTATTCGTGATAATTTCCCTGATGAGCATTTGATGCATTTGTATTCTTCGCATGTCACACCTTGGTTTGCTGATATTGTGAATTTCATTGTTGCATCTGTTGTCCCACCTCATGCATCTAGGTCTCAAATAGATAAACCTAAGAGTTATGCTAAATATTATGTGTAGGATGATCCTTATTTGTGGAGGTTTGGTAGTGACCAAGTTATCTGAAGGTGTGTGCTAGATCATGAGATTTAGTCTATTCTTCAATTTTGTCATGGCACACCTACCGGAGGTCATTTTGGTCCTCAGCGGACCGCTAGGAGGGTATTAGACTGTGGGTTCTTTTGGCCCACCTTGTTTAGAGATGCCCATCATTTTACCATCCTTGTGAGCAGTGTCAGAGAGCAGGAGGAACCATTACACGTAGACATAAGATGCCTCAACAACCTATTATTTTTTGTGAGATTTTTTATATGTGGGGTATTGATTTTATGGGTCCATTTCCTGTTTCTCATGGTTTTTCATATATTTTGCTTGATGTTGATTATGTTTCTAGATGGTTTGAAGCTAAGGCCACTAGAACTAATGATTCTAAAGTTGTTGTGGATTTTGTGAGATCCAACATTTTTTTGCAGGTTTGGTGTGCCTAGAGCCATTATCAGTGACCAGGGGAGCCACTTCTGTAACCGGTCATTGACATCCTTGCTTTAGAAGTATGGGGTTATGCATAGAGTTACTATAGTTTATCATCCCCAAACTAATGGGCAAGCAAAGGTGTTTAACAGAGAGATCAGGCAAGTGTTACAGAAGGTGGTGCAACCCAACCGGAAGGATTGGAGCAAGCTACTTGAGGATGCTTTATGGGCTCACAGGACCACTTACCGAACACCTTTGGGGATGTCTCCCTATGGGGTGGGGTTTGGTAAGTCATGCCACCGGAGATTGAGCACCGTGCATATTAGGCGGTGAAGTGTTGTAACATGGCATTTGATGAAGCGGGTATGAAAAGGAAGCTTCAATTGCAAGAACTTGAAGAGATCCGCTTAGAAGCCTATGAGAACTACAAGATTTTCAAGGAGAAAGTGAAAAGATTTCATTACTCTAGGATTCTTAGGAAGGAGTTTCATAGTGGCCAAAAAATGTTTTTGTTTAACTCTCACCTTAAGCATATTTCCGGTAAACTTCGATCTAGATGGGATGGACCTTTTGTTATTACTAATGTTTTTTCCCATGGTGTAGTTGAAATTAAAAATGAAGTTACCGGCAAAGTCTTCAAGGTCAATGGTCAACTCAAAGTATTTCATGAGAGTCCTCAAGTGGAGGATGAGCTTGTGGTAGACATCTCTTTAGTCTTGCCAATTTTTGTGCGATGATGCGTCGTGAATGACAATTGGGGAGTTTCCTTTTCCCTTCTTTTATTTGTGAAAGATAGGGCCTTGAAGCCCGAAAGCATGTGAGAAAAAAAAATTCAAGCGGAAACACACATACCATACAAGAATCATTCTTTAGGACATAGATGTTACCTTGTTTATATTCGAAATTTGATGATCAAGGATAGGCTTGAAGATACAAGCCCTCTAATGTTGATCCACAGCACTTCTTGTCAAGACTCAAGAACATTTCCTGAACGCTACCAACAAACAACAAAGGAGGCAGGCTACACACACCAATGGAGAGGAAGAAGGTTAGGTTTTAAATTGTTTTTGTTCTTATATAAGAGGCTCACCAATAGATGATATTGGTGGCTGAATTTTAAGCCAAAACTCACACAAAGGGGCACGTGAAAACAGAGGAAAGTAGATAGGATTTTTCCTCTAAAACTATTAGAGAACTATGATCACAATAGCACACTTTATAGAAGAGTTTGAGTCAGATTTTTTTAACCAAAAATTCTGATCATAAAGCATCCCACACTTGAAGAAAAGATAGAGTTGTTGCATTTCAAAAATTGTCAATAACCTCCTAAGACCAAGTCAATTACTTGGGATTTATTTTTGCCAAATGATAATCATATATCAGCCGTATGTCAGCCCATAATCAGCCCTCAAACTTCTTCCTAAAATCTAGGACATGATCATGATAAGATGCTAGTTGAATTCAAATTCAAATCTAGCTCTTATCATCTCCTTTTGATATGAAACTAACTACTATAGTTAATTCATATTTAAATTCAAATATTTAAATTCAAAATTTAAATTATCAAATTTAAATATTAGATAATTAATTTAACTATTTAAATTAATTAATAATGTCTTGGACTATCCAAGCCTATTAACTCCATTCATGCGCCCCTCTCTCTTTAAGATAAGTATCCAAACTCTTTCTTGGGCCAACAACCATTATTAGGCCCAAAACCTTTAAAGTTATAATGTCATGACAATAAAGTGTTAGTGTGTGACCCATTAGGTCCAACATAGCTACTGACATAAATGAGTTTGGGCCCAACAAGGCCATTACTCATTTAATGACAATACAGAGCACTAGCAATGCTTTGTTGCCCCAGAACTAGTTAGGTAAATGACAAGATCATCCTATTAAATCTATTTTGTTTCCGTATGTATTCCCTTTCGTCTCGGTTACCTTCCGATAAAACCTAGGGTAAGGAAACTTATCAGCCCTTGCGGTCTAGGGTAAGCTTTAATATGAAATAGGGAGTCTCCAATTTTACTGACTCTAAAGGCAAATCATCTCATGATTTCTTTTACTATGCATAGATTCTCGAGTCCCGTAAATGTCATCCCAATTTCTCCAATTTATAGATAACCTAATCTCTCACAGAGATTTGACGAATTCGTTCAGCTAGTTACCCTAGACTCGTGTTCTTTCAGGACATGCCCAAAGGTATACCTATGTGTCTCCATGTCTCAGGCAGACGAGGTATACAATCAAAGCATGTCTTCTAGAACACAATCTAGGTGAAAACTTCTGGCCTAAGGAAAGACACACCAAATAATAAGAGACTACTCTAATGATACTATTTGTGAGATTTCCTCCTAGAGTCTCTTTGTGGGTCCGTTCAGTGCAAGCTATACCCTTATAGGTCCACCCACGTCTTTAGCTAAGACATCTCCATGTATGTAGCTCATGAGGTCTTTACCTTGTATCTGCAGACAAGTAGTTAAGCCGTGCTAGTCTTACCCGAAATCACTGATCCCCATTCTCAGTGTCTCTAGACTAGGAACTTAAAATTTAGGAGTAGACATCTGGTATCCTTGAATCCTCATGATCATGATCCCATCACTGATACTCAAGAGATACCTATTCTATTCCAAGGGTTTTATCCAGTTACTCATATATTAATAATGATATCGAGACAAAATATGAAACAAGATAAAGAACGCTTATAATTTATTCATGACAATATGAAAAGTAAATGTACGTCCTAATCTATGAAAAGATTGTCTCTAGGACATCCATATACTAACAATGTGTTGTCTCTTTGTTTGCATTTCTTTGTATGCTTACATTGAGGACAATATGCATTTCAAGTGTGGGGTGAAGGATTACAAAATTTATTTTGTTTTAGTTTCTGTTTTCTGTTTACTGTTTCTATATGTTTTCTGTTTCTATTTTTACATTTTGTTTCTGGTTTAGCTGTCTGTATTTTGTTTCTGTCTGTTTTCTGGTTATTTTTTGTTTTCTGTTTGTCTGTTTTGATTTTTGAGTCTGTATGCTGTTTTCTGTTTGTCTGTTTTGATTTTTGAGTCTGTATGCTGTTTTCTGTCTGTTTACATATCTGTTTGTTGTTTCTATTTTCTGTCTGTTTTTGTTGTTGTTTCTGTTATTGTGTTGGAGTATTTGTTGTTTTTCTGTTTTTACATTAAAAAAATAGATTTTAGCACTTTTTCATGTTTTTCATAGGATTTTTAACTTGTATAAATTGTGAGAAATGTACAAATTTTGGTTAGATTGAGAGGTTTCATGCTTGATGTGAATCATTGTTGCAATTGTTGAAGTGATAAGTAGGCTTGAGAAATAGAATTTAAAATGGATCATGTGTGATAGAATCATGCCTTGTGAGTTTTTGGACCTTTGTGGATATGTTCTTTCATGTGTGATTTCACCTTTGTGCTAGATTATTCTATGTTTTGACTTGCCTCTTTTGACATTCCTTGTTGCACATGCTTTGATTGAGATGATTTAGGCCTTCTTTCTTTTAGCCACTAGCCAAATAAACCTATCCTTGTGTTCATATCCATTGTCACCCTTTTTTAGCCTTTAGCCTTTTCTTTCTTGTATAGCTCATTGAAAATTAAAAAATGGAAAACCATGTTATCCTAGCTTTAGGGAGAAAAGGGGCTTTGGAATTGTTTTGAGAGTGGGTTTCAAGCAAGTGTGGGGTATTTTTATTTTGTTTTGATTTGGAAGAAAAAAAAATGAGAAAAGAAAAGAATAGAAAGAGTTTAAAAAGCAAAAGTTCAAAGGAAAAAAAAAAGTGTATAAACAAAGAAAAAGAAGTACAAGCAAAGAAAAGAAAAAAAATGCAGTAAAAGTTGTTGTGGTTCATTTTCATCCTTGTAAATTCTTTGTTTCTACCCCTCTTATTGCTTGTTGGTTTACTCCTCATTGCCCCTATTTTCTCTTAGTTTTAGGCTAAATATCCTTTTCTTATCCACCCTTTACCTAGGCCTTACTTTACAAGCCAATAAAGTCCTTTTGATCTTTTGAAGCATGTGTATTTCAAGTTGAATGAATTAGAGTCTTGTTAATATTTGGATGTGCTAGTTACATGTGGTGTTTGAGTGTAAGCACAGACCTATACAACTTGGATGAGGTTGAGTGTTGTTCTTTGAGAGATTTCTATCACCTTGGTGCATTCTTAATCTTAACTTGACTACTTTTTCACTTTGCACTTTGTGATCATGTGTTCATGGATTGTGTGTCACCTTAATATTATTCTTCCATCTTTCATCTTTCTCACTTTTGTGCATTATTAGGATCCATTGAGAAATTTGTGTGCCTTGTTCATACCTTTCTTTTAGTTTTTGGTTTATTTTAGTTTAAATTTTTCTCTTAGTCTTCCTTTCAGTTTTGCCCAGGAGTGCAAATGTTTAAGTGTGGGGTATTTTGATTGGGTGTTTTTAGTTAAATATTTTTCTATTCTTCTTAGCTTATTTGACTTCTCTTGGACTTTTATTCTCTCATTCTAATTTAGTTTTTGTCTTAGGCAAGCAAGTGGGCTTAATTGCTATTAGTTGCTTATTTTTGGATTTTATGCTCACTTGACCTATCTTTCTTGTGCAGGACCTACAGAGCTCTACAGAACTCTGAATGAAGCATATGAGTTGTCCTTGGAAAGATAAGAAAAAGATCTACAGGTTTGTCAGAGATAAGCCGATGCCAATTCTATCATTTGGAGGGTCATTTTAGGCTTGGAAGTCAAAACCACTGCACTTGAATTTTGGGCTGCGAGTTGGATTTTTATTGGTGTAAATAACATAATTAATTAGAGTAGATGGGCCTATTCATGGTCCATTATTAAATTATGACTTAGTCACTATATGTTAGTGAATTAGTTAGTGAAATATTACATTACATTTTAGCAAAAACAGAATTTACATTACACTTTAGAAATTTCTAGAATTAAAACCCTTTCTCTTATTTTCTTTCAACTGTTCTTCATTGTTCTTCACTGTTCTTCATTTTCATTTTCTGTTCTTCCATTGTTGTGCACCAATTTCATGGGGATTTCATTGATGATGATCATGGGACGCTAAACAATCAATCAATCCAAGGATTCAGTCCAAGCAAAAGGGAATTTGAGTTCTGGTTTAGTATTTCAAATTCTGTGTGAATGTCCACTTTCTTCTTCAATCATCTATTTAGTTTTCATGATTATGAATGTGTTTAGGATTGAGAATGGATTAGGTTATGGATTCATTTCCTAATTTCAAATTTTAATCACAAATTAGTTGAATGATATTTCAATTAGGTTGTGATTTCAATTAATTTAGGAGTTACTTCGATTGAACCGCTTCTAATGAAATTGAATGAACTTTCATAACAGAATCATCATTTGAGAACTATGATAATTATCATTTCTTGGTTGGTGAATTGGATTGATGCTCTTTAATCTGTTTTACATTACCTCTTGTCAATTCGCATTAGTTTATACGTTTTTCTGCAATTCTACAATTATTATTGAACGCATGCAAACTGTTTGACAAAAACCCCCAACTGTTTATTAGTGAATTGAAGTTGGAACCATATTGATTGTGTCTCTGAGTCGACCTAGGTTAATCATGTGCTACATAATTAGCATAATTTAATTGTTTTGAAGCGATACGACATCGGGTTATCACCGTCCTATCATACTGTATTGTGATAATAGTGGGGCGGTAGCACAATCCAAGGAACCACGGTGTCATAAAAGGCAAAAACACATAGACAGGAAGTACCACTTGATCCGAGACATCATTGAAAGAGGAGACACAGTGGTAACTAAGATAGCATCGTAAGAAAACCTTGCTGACCCTTTTACAAAGAGTTTGCCTGAACGCGTGTTCAAGATGCATGTTACATCTATGGGTCTTAGGAGGATTTCGGATTTGCTGTAGCTTTAGGAGCTTGATTTTTTATTTTTGTGCCTTTTGTGCAAGACATTATGACATTGTATTTTTTCTGAAAGTTTTAAATGAGGTATTGTTCATTTATTTTGCACACTATTTACAAACACCAAGGTCCGGATCAATTGTGTAGTATATGATCATATGGATACGTTCATGGAGGACATGATCATAGGTTCTCATAATTGATGAACAGATTCACAGCTATTAAATAAAGTTGGGCACTTTATTTAGGCTGCAATATTTTATGAAATGGTTTTGTCCGAATCATTGTAAAATATTGGTGTGAAATAACATTCACATTGAAAGGATCAAGAGAGATTTGATTAAGGGTGTTTGTCTGTCATAAGATATGAAATCTCCATATAACTATAATTATAAGATTGTTCTTAATTCTGAGTTTATTTTAAATAGGTAATCAAATAGTTTTCATTCTTTGATTTACCAACGGGTGAGGTGCGATCTAGTGACGACCAATAACTCGGTATTTTGGGAGTGAGATTATTTGATTATCGGTATTTATGAGATTAACAATATGAAATTTGTAGGAAATGTCCCCTTGATATGTTTCGGTACTTGGATATTGAAGACACTGGCTAGTGCATGTAATCCATTAAAGAAACTATCATAGTCAAGGGAATAAATAATTGATTGGGTAACATAAAACTTATCAATCAATTATAGACATTCTACAAAGGGGTGATGCATATACATGTTATATATGTTATTAATCTTGGAGTTCAAGTTTGGGCTTTTAGTGGAGTAGCACCGAATTAGATAATCATTTGTTGATTATCAGGAGCCTTGATTAATAACAGCTGGTAAATCCCCAGGCTAGCTCAAGATAAGGGATGGAAATTTCAGTTGATGATGACTAATGAGTTACATGGTTTTGGGCTTTAGGCTCAAGTTTGTACTCAAGAGCAAGTAGGAGATTGTTGGGTTTTTGCTCTTTCACTAAAGCTTAATAGGGCCTAGTGTGTAAAAAGAGTCTAAGAAACCTAGAGCCCGTTAACATCTAAGGGTTAGGTTTTCTAGAAACCCATATATATACTACACTTAACCCTCTCTAAAGAGAGAGGAAAGTCGTAGAGGCTGAGGCAAGGTCATCTCCTGATGAGAGATAGTCTGAAAGGTCTGCCATCAACAGACTACAAGGAGATCAATTGTGCAGTGACACAAGAATTCTAAGGCGTGAGAGATCATTAAAGATCAATACTCCGAGAGGTAATATTCCTTGTGTGTTTATGAAACAATGATGATTCGATAAGTATACCAATATACTAGGTTCTTAAATCGCTTCCACATAAATCCAATAGTTCCTACACATTCCAGCTACTTCGGTTTATTAAGAAAACATGTGAACAATCATAGTTGATTTTAATTTCATAAACATATAATCCGAAGTAGTTTCATTTTATTCATAAAAACTTAAAAATAATCTCATACTTCATCATTAATGCAAGCATAATTTTCAATCATGACAATGCATAGCTTTTCTTCATTAATCTCTTCTTTAATACACTAAACTAGACAATGAGCACATTACAAAACTTAGGTTCCTCCCGCAGGGTCATGCTCAGCTCAACTGTATCACCCTTTGAGGTCCCATAGGGTTGTGCTCAGCTTAACTGTATCACCCTTGGGTCAATATGTCTTTCCTACAGGGTCATTCTCGACTTAACCGTATCACCCGTTGGGTCCTTCAGGGTCATGCTCAGCTCAACTGTATCACCCTTTGGGCACCAGCAGGGTTATTCATGGACTATCTGTAATGCCCTGAAATTTCAATAACCGAAAATAGATGTTTGATGTATTTCTTATGTTATTTGACTATTTGATTAGTTTATAATTAGTTGAAATATTATGTTGATTCTCCATGTGCAATTGCTTGGTGTAGAAGTTATGCGGAGTTTGTTTGAGCTGCGTTGAATTGTGTGATTCCGAGTTTGACCCGAAAACATGTTTTAGTAAAATCATCATTTTCGATTGGTTAACCGTTGGATCTCCTTCAAATATTAAAGGTAGCTTTATAACCCATATATCTAATTTTTGACCGTTGGGATTGTCAAAATAATATTTGTAACGTGAGAAATTAATTTTTCACTGAAAGAAAAATTCTAGAATTGGGCTAGCTCGCCTAGGCGAATTTTTGAAGGCTATTTGGCTCACCTGGGCGAGTCAAGGCGGTGTTGACTATGTTTTTAAGTTTCCAAGTCACTAAAATGGAGGTTCTTCCTCCGCCAAACAGATCCAAGCTACCCTACCACCTTCCTCCACCACCCATAGCCATCAGAGACAACCACGGGCCGTCGTTGCTTGCCACGAGACCCCGGGACGGAGAAGAACCCTTTAGTCAGAGTGAAATCTTCGAAACTCTTCTCGAAGTTTCGGTAGAGAACAAAGCTCTCAATCCTCCTTTATTGTTTCCTTGAGGTAACCTTGGTTTCCTTTATCTTCTCCTAGCTAGTTTAAGCTTCTATTAGTGTCTCTTATGTTTTGGGTACTGTTGTTGGGAGTTTTACACTTCCTTTGAAAAACCCCTTTGAAAATGAGATGTTTTAAAAGTCTCCTTTTTATGAAACTAATGTCACTTTTGTGATCCTTGTTGAACCCTGGTCACGTTGGTGTGATCGAAATTTCAAAATGATGTCTTTTGATGTAGACTCCCAAAATGCCCTTTTAGCCCCTTTTTGAATTTGAGTGGGTATTTGACCCCAAATGTTAATATTGATCTTACCTTGGAAATCTATATTAAATTATCTTTAATTTGATATATAGAGCTCTGCGTTTGGGCCAAAGCACATGAACTTGATGAAAATAGAATGAACAGTTATGCAAATAACCAAGAGGGGGGGTGAATTGGTTTTACCTCAGAGTTTTAAAATTTCCTTTCAAAAATATGTAACAGCGGAAGACTTTACAAGGATCGTATCTATTTAAAACCAACTGGAAATCAAATCACTTCATCAATCAAATTACTCTTGTGCAGCAACCAAGTTTATATGATGAACAAATTTTATACTTCAAGAATTTAAATGAAATATAAACTGAAATCAAATGCACACAAGTTTTATACTGGTTCACCTCTCAACCCCGGAGGCTACATCCAGTTTTCTTCCAACCAAATTTTGGTTAGAGTTCCACAATATATATTCTTTACAAGCTTACAAATGATCTCCCTTACCCTCCCTAGGTAAAATTCAAAATCTACTTCCTATAGACTTTTCAAAAGACCAAGAACTAAAGATCCCCTCTCTGTTCTTCCCTCTAGAAACCCTTCCTAGAACAAGCTTTAAAGACTACAAATGTTATATGGAAATACAGAACAACCAAACAACAAATATTAACCAAACTCAAGCTTTGGGTACAAGAAAGATATCACCTTATAATACTCAGAAATTACAATGATATGAATGATTCAATCAACCTGAGATTATATGTAAATGATGACTACCAATCTTTCTTGATCACTTCTTTAAGCACTAGCTTGAGAAACTCTTCAAATCTTGATTATCAAGACTAAAAACTCAAGTAAATCTTCATGACACTCAACACAATTGATTATCTCACTAATTTTAGCCTTGGGTACACTTGAGAGCTTTAGAATATGTATTTCACAAAGTATGCACGAGTGACTTTTCTTTTCAAACTTACTCTCACTTAGACTCAACTTTTCTATTTATAAAAAAATTGTTTTAACTAACTGTAATCGATTATTTCGTAAATGTAATCGATTATTTTAACTATTGTAATCGATTACTTTATCCATATAATTGTTAAAGTGTTCATCAGAAATCTGGAAATCTGTCACGAACAAAATAATCGATTAACTCACCTTGTAATCGATTAAGGCAGATAAACTAAGTTTTTCAATGTACATTAGTAATCGATTAAGTACTCATATAATCGATTAACACAGACTATGCCTAAAACTTAACAAAGCATATTTAATCGATTACGAATATCTGGTAATCGATTATTTCCCAAGATAATCGATTATCATAGGAAGTTCCTTATCCTGTGTAAAGCTTATTTAACCAATTATGAACTAGTGGTAATCGATTAAAATGTTTATAATGCATTTTTTAGAAAACATCTACATGACTGTAATTGATTATAATACAAGATAATCGATTATCACAGTGGAAAAATGTCTTATATAAATCCTAATAGCCTTTATGAATTTCTATGGATTTACTAATTACCATATGATTAATTCTTATCAAATGAATGTATGAATGCATGAATTATCAATAGCCAATGAGGATTATAAAGCTTTATCTAATGAACCAAGCTTAGACACAATTACATATGCCATCAAATTGATTGGGCATGCAAAATATCAAAACTCATTAACTTCAATCATCTTTTAATCCTTTGCTTCAGCTTCTTTGATTCTAACATTTGAGAAATCCCAAAATGCCGTTTCAAGGAGCTAACAGAGAAATATAGATAGGTATGGGGAGTTTATTATTTTGGCGATAGTTTAGATACCATAGTTGGGGGCCAGGGAGTCCAACTATGAAGATAACTGTCTGTCCCTGCTGTGTGCTGATTTTCAAGAAAAACTAAATTTTTAACTAAAGGGATGCGATGTATTTATGATTGATGTGTGTTTGTTCCTGTGTGTGCTCGTTTTCAAGCAAAATTGTTTTTAACTAATGGGATACGATGAATTGGCTTGTTGATGGATAAAACTGTGAATGATATTATTATTGTGATGATTGGATTTTTGGGAAAAGTCTTAATTACAGAGGAGACTCTGCCCAGAATTTTATAATATGTTTTCCTATTTAATTCTTTATTAAATTTTTAAATAGGCATAAGAGTGTGTTTTCTATATTGTAGTCCTCCTCTTTAATTTAGAATTTTTCTAAAATACCAGTCTCATGTAGTATGGATTGTGGATGGATGAGGTGATATTGATGTCATTGATAATGTTGAAATGAGATGTTATTGATGTGTTGGTGATGATATAATGATGATTTGGTTTATGATGTTTGAATGAGATAATGTTAATATGGTTGATAATGTTGAAATGAGATGATATTGGTGTTATGATGATGATGTTGAACTGAAATTACGTTGATGTTCTTGATGACATTGAGATGACATGATGTGGATATTGATAATGACATTGATGAAAAATAATATTGATGTGAACAATGTCATTGTGTGATGTGGATATACATGAATACCATGGGGATGCCTGATTGGATAACCTTGCGAGGGTGGGTTTACGAATTTTAAGCATCCTAAGAGAGAACGAGAGTGTTTAAAATTCTGGTCCCTAGCTATCCATAGTCAGTGAATTGATGGTGCCTATGGTTGTATATTGTGTATGTCCACGTGGGGAACATTGACCGTTTGGATAACCTTGCGAGGGTGGCTTTACGAATTTTAAGCATCCTAAGAGAGAATGAGATTGTTTAAAATTTCGGTCCCTATCTATCCATGGTCAGTGTATTGGTGATGTTGTGTATGTACATGGGGGTGCATGACTGGATAACCTTGCGAGGGTGGGTTTATGAATTTTAAGCATCCCAAGAGAGAAAAGGATTGTTTAAAATTCTAGTCCCTATCTATCCATGGTCATTGCATTGATGGTGCCCATGTTCATACTTCATATTTCATGGATGGAAATAGAATGGTTGCAGTAAGTACGGGGGTACTTGGGGGCATCACTTTGTTTGGAACTCCCTTGTGACTCAGGGCTGATCACCATAAGGGGGGAGGAGAGCGTGACCAGTGCACAACAGGCTATTTCCATGAGGATGGTACCACATTGCATGCTGAGTGATGAGTCGGATGCATACATCATTCTGAACATGATTGTTTGAGTTGTGGAATACATTGGATGATTGCTTTTGTTGAATGTGTAATGGAATGATGGGTTTGTCGAGTGTGTATTGGACTGATGGACTTTTGATAATGATAATGATTGTTAATGTTGTTTCCTTCCCAATTGCTGCTATATGATGTTTGTTGGTTTTTTATGTAATAAACTCACTCTTGCATTTGTTGTACCGTGTGGTTGGTACCTGTGATGATCGCGAACTTTCGTTCGTGGGAGCAGATGAGCAGCAGTAGGTGACCTTGGAGAGAAATCTTCTTTTTGTTAGAGCTGCCAAGCCGACATGATGACGTTGGAACTCTTTTTGGAAAGAGTTGTGTTTTGTTAATTAACTCTTTCATAGTTAGTCCCTTAATACTTTTTGTAGACATGTATATTTTGAATTGTAATTACATGTAAAAACTAAATTAAGTTCTAAACAGGTGAATGATGAGTACTGATATAGTATATGTATACATATGTATTCAATTGTTATAGTTGTATCGTGTGTAAGATGATTGTATTATTGCGAAAAACTTACTACCATTTTCATAATCAAATAAATGGAGTCTTTATTAAAATTGAGGTTTGCACGATTAAGAGTTAGTGATATCATAGCAACGAGACAGATCGTTACACTATGCACTTCACACCTAGGTAGGTCTTTTTATCTTTCTTAATGCATATGACATGCACAATGACATGTAAAGCTACATAACTATTGCCATGCAATTATTGAAAATAGTATGAACAACACACAAGAACCAAGATGGGGGGTGAATTGATTGATCTTGAACAATTAAAAATTCTTAAACAATCAAAGTTAACAAGATTGTGTCACAAAACAATCCAAGAAAGCTTTCAACCAATCAAACACCATTACTTAAAGAATGCAATCAAAAAGATTTATACTGGTTTACTTCTCAACCTAGAGAAGCTACATCCAGTTCTTCTAACCAACAAGTTAGAGTTCCACTAATAACAATCTGTTTCTTACAAGCTTTTTACAACCACTCTCAGTCACACCTAGGTCAAGAATGAGATTTCTAACTCACTTAGAATCTCTATGATCAAGACATAGAGAAAACCTATCTCTACTCTTACCTCTAGAAACACCTATTCTAGAAAAGTCTTAAGAAAAACTATTGTTACAGCTACACACAAAAAGAAATTCAAAAGATCTTACAAACAAGTTGTATGAAAGGAAAACACCTGATGATTCGGTAATGATGTATGCAAAAGATTACCAGACTTGAATCAACAGTGAAAGAAACAAATTTAGAACTTTCCTTCCAAAACTTTTGAAACTTGCCCAAAAGGAAATAATACATGTGCCACATTGACACTAGTAACTTGAAGTATTTCACAACCTTTGACCACTTTGTTCTTCTGTTACTCATATTTCATTTGCTTATTGGGCATTACAACCCACAAATTGAGCCAAAATTGCTCTCCAGAAAAACTGAAAATGATGTTCTAAAAATATTGAACAACAACCTATAATGAAATGGTTCTAAAAATATGTTCTAGCTTCAGTTGAAGATCGAGATGGTGTAGGTGCAACATTAGAAGATCTGGTTGGCATAAATACAGCAGACGAGGATGAGGTAGATGATGACAGGCTATCTCTAGGTGGTAGTACTTTAACCACAAGCATTTTTTTCTTCCCACTTGTCCCTTTCCCACTATTGTCATGTGACGGGGGTTGAGGAGGGTCAGAACCTCCTGATGACACACACACACACACATATATATATATATATTATATAGAAAAATAATATTACAAATAATTGATCAAATTGAATGAGATGAATTAAAATTTGATAACTAACACAATTCCATTTCACACAAAAAAAACACTAATAAAGTCACAACTAAACAAAGAAGATACTAATAATAAACATTAAGATTGACTTGAAAACAAAGATGAACACACACAATTAACTAAGAGGGGGGTGAATTGGTTAAAACATGGATTTTTAAAAAACTTCTTTAAAAAACTAGCAGTGGAGTAAAGATCGTATCACAAGTTTTCCCTTGTTAAAAACAAAAACTTTCAATCAATCAAGATTCACCTTACACTTTAAGCAATTGCAGAAAATATTTCAGTTGATCTTGAAAGAGATTAACCACAAGATAAGAAAGTTTAAGATAATAAGAATTAGAATCAAGAGAACACCAAATTTATACTGGTTCACCCCTCAAAATAGAAACTGAAACCTAAAACCCTATTAGACTTCTAATCACAAAGAACCAGAGAACACTACTCTGTTCTTTCCTCTGGAGAACACTACTCCAGAAAAAGCTCTACAGAAACTCTTTGATCTTATTACTTACAAGAATTAAAAGAAACAAGTCAATTCATAGTAAGAGTTCAAGAAAGATACAACCTTATGATCCTCAGAGGATGAATGAATGAATTTTTACCAAGCAAATTCAGATTGAATGAATGCTAATGTTGAAAAGCAGCTCTCTTGAAAAACTCTTGAAGCATCTTGTTCAAAACAATATGATCAATGAAGCATGAGTTCTTGGGTTTTGAAACAAGATGTATGAGACTCAGAAAATCTTTTTCTCAGATTTTGAAAGCTTTAGGAGTAATGAGTAATTCGTAAAATCAATTTCTCTAGATTTTTGCAAATGTTCAGATTCAACAGCTTTTTATAGAAAACAGATTTAACTGCATGTAATCGATTAAAACATTATGTAATTGATTATTTTAACCAATGTAATAAATTAATATACAAAATAATTGATTAAAGTGTTCTTAGAACAATCTAAAAAAGATTTATGAACAATGCAAACGATTAAAATGACCTGTAATTGATTAAGGCATTCAGTCTCAGAATTGAAATAAGCATGTGTAATCGATTACGATTGAGTGGTAATCGATTAAGGCAGTCAGGCATGTTTTGCATTTTTGTGCTATGTAATCGATTATGATTTGCTTGTAATCGATTAAAGTATTCTTCATAGCTTTGTAATAGATTACACAAGCTGGTAATCGATTAAAGTAGTGCACAAATGCATTTTCCAAAACTTAAACCATGAGAATTTCTTTCTAAATGCAAACATGTAACCTTTTATGCTTTTCTTAAATCATGTATGCATGTTTATGATTATGTTTATGCAAATGCAAGGATCACAAGATAAGCCTCTTAAACAACTTAACAAATTACAAATGCCTTCAATTGAATGACATGTAAAAGCTAAAATCCTTTAAGCAAAGGACTTCATCCTTGATTTGATCTTCTTTCCAGCTCCCCCAATATCCAACAATCTCCCCCAAAAGGCTTTGATCATGCCAAATACCAATTGAACATTTGTTGTCCCTTTAAGTGCATGAGAGAGATGAATGATAGGAGCTTCATACTTAACCTGAAATCAACTTAGCCTTTTACTAAGATCAAGTGTTATGTAACCTTGCATAAACATAAATAATTTCTTTGATTGCTTCCGTATTTTAGATAATCTTTCATAGAGTTTAGATCACTAATTTTAGAGCAATAAGAATTCATTTTTTTTTGTCAAATGTTCATATAATCAACATATATTCAATTTATTTC
The DNA here is from genome assembly GCA_007407185.1 of Glycine tomentella. Lineage (NCBI taxonomy): Eukaryota > Viridiplantae > Streptophyta > Magnoliopsida > Fabales > Fabaceae > Glycine > Glycine tomentella. Next base: position 63,364 of record PYAF01003857.1, read on the forward strand.
TCCCCATATTTGGCTTATCAAAGACAAAAATATCAATGTAAAAATAGGATAACCTAGGAAGAAATGAACAAGAAACATAACTTTTTATTCAATAATGAAAAAGGGTACAATACTGAAATTTTAAAAATAGAATTGAAAGCAGAACATTAATCAATTATCAAAACATGAAAGCAAATCATATGCAACAAGAAAACAAACACAAACAACCTAAGCTAGAGCTTATCAAACTCATCAAGAACCACCCTAAACTCAATATTTTCAAGCTAGAAGGTGTGAATTTTTCTCTCATGAAAAGTTGTATTTATAGAGATTTTGAGACTAGAATTTGAATTTTGAATATTTGTAACTGCTATTTCGAGTACCCAAAAGATTAAATGCACAAAAGCAGGTTTGAATATTGAATTTATGCCTAGAAGGTGTGAATTTTTCTCTTATGAAAAGTTGTATTTATATAGATTTTGAAGCTAGAATTTGAATTTTGAATGTGTGTAACAGCTATTTCGAGTACCCAAAAGATTAAATGCACAAAAGCAGGTTTGAATTTTGAAATTGTGATAAGATTGGCAGTTTAGATTTCCAAGAAATCTACAGATTTTAGCAGTAACGCCATAGATAATCGATTACCAAAGCTTGTAATCGATTAATTCATAAGCAAACAGAGCCTCTGCAACAAGGTGTAATTGATTAAACTGCAGTGTAATCGATTACTCCAGTGACAACTCAAAACAGAGTAACGCACTGTAATCGATTAATTCAGAGTGATTTTGGTTTAGAATAGCTTTGTATGATATGTAATCGATTAATTCGTTGAGGTAATCGATTACTCTAGAGTTTTCAAATTTTTGGATTCAGTTTAGACAACAAGTAATCGATTAATTCGTCAAGGTAATTGATTACTTAAGCATAAAGTGTTTCTAAAAAGCATTCAATCACCAAATAATCGATTATTCTGCTTAGTAATCGATTATTACAGTCCATTATGCAGAATAAATATTGATCATACAACATGATTTTCATTTTTATGCATTTTTGATATATGGTCAATCATTCAGTGAATCATCATTTAGAAAGGCAATTTAATAGCAAGCTAACATATATTGGATTCATCAAGTATACCTAGCATGTTTCTAAGTGCATAAAACCTATCTCTTGCCAAGGGTTTTGTAAATATATCAGCCAATTGATTAAGTGTATCTACAAACTCAATTGCATAGTTACCCTTTTGGTGTGTTTGGTCCTTGAATGCATAATAGGATTCTTGGATATGTTGATGGCACTTGTGTTGTCACAGAGCAAGGGTGTTGCCTTTAACTCCACCAAAATCTTGTATTTGTTGCTTCAACCATAGGCTTTGAGCATAACAACTTCCAGCTGATTTGTACTCAGCTTCAGCAGTAGATAAAGTAGCACCAGATTGCTTCTTGCAGTACCAGGAGATTAGTGAGTTGCCTAATAGGTGGCAAGTTCCACCAGTACTCTTCCTATCTAATTTGTGTAACACCCCATATGCATCCGGTGTATTAACATATTACTTAATCAGATAAGCGCATCATTACTTTAATTAAAAAGCTGCAGAAGAGATTTCGAAACCATATTTCTTGATTCATTATGTATAGTTCGCGGTAAATACTCATCATAAACAAAATCCAGCCTCAAAGATCCAAACAACATAAATAAACCACGACAGATGCATAAACGGTATCTCTACAGATATATCAGGAGGTAGACAGAGGTGTATATATATATATATATATATATATATCAACTGGCACTCACAGTGTCTATACAAAAGAATAAGCATCTAGGTGTTCTGATCTCAAAGATCACTTCCTCACACGAGGGTATACAAATGTACAGTGCATGTACATAAACAATCCAAAACATGTGTGCACACACATATCTTCCCTCATAGGGGTATAAAACATCAATAAAGCAAAATAAGGAGCCTCCATGCTCTCAAGGTGCTACAACAGCTATCCCTACTGGGGCCTTCTGCCCTGGGAACCGTCATCTCTGCCAGATGAGTCTCCTACAAAACATATCCCTGTACGGGGTGAGATACACATCTCAGTAAGCTCAGGGTCCTTGGAGGCATCTCCTCTACCTTGGCTCACTTCCATAACACACAGCATCAAAGGCATCACAAACACTGGCCTCCCGACCCTCATAACAGTATACAGTCAATCATCTAGCTCAAATGTATAGCTACGGAACTACGCCACCACGATGCATCATCATCAGCATCAGGACTCTCAATCCTCAGTGTGAGACTGGAACTCAAACCCGTGCCATCCCATCAGGAGCTACCCTTTACGCATGGACGCACGTATATGGCAGTTTTGAGAATAGGCTTCAACCGTGACGGGACCACCTTTCTCTTGGTCTTAAGGGATCATCATCACCCTTTACGTGAGCAAACCAAACTAGGAGGTACGCTCTTCTCCTAGGGAGGTCCATATCTATTTAACTGGCCAGAAGATCTAATCACAGGTATCCATACAAACAAGGCATAGAATCATGCATACATATCATTATGAGAAAGCAACACCAATTCAATGCATGCATCATGAATGCAACCATCACTCCCTCGAAGTATGGTGGAACACAGTAGTGGGAACACTCCCAAGAAACCAAGAACTTACCTGGCAACGCAGTGCTCTGCTGTCCAATCCCAAAACTATGGTCTACGCCACTGACACCGTCGGTGTCACGCCCAATACAAAGGCACACAAGCAAAATCAATCACCATCTTATCCGTACAAGACATTTATTTCTAGCAAAACATACGAAAAAGCATAAACTGCTGCATAAAATTCTGCAGATTTTACACCCACTTGGAAAAATCACAAATCCTTGTGGGAAGCTCCTAAAATCACGAGAATTTAGAGGCATCAACGAAACAAAACCAAAGATCTTTTCATAATTTTTTTATTCTATATTTTTTTATTCTATTATACTGGTATTATACAGAATAGAATTACATAAATTATCAACAAAAAAATTGAGTTATTTTTATGAGTTTAATATGTTGATAAATATGCGGGACTAGATTCTCTCATCTTTTAAACAAAACTGGTTTTATTAAATTCCATGAATCACAGCCTCTGCAGCAAACAGAAAACCAGAACTGTCACGCACTAAAACAATGCTGACAGCAACATACCAGCTCAAACAGCCAACTTTCAATGACAGCCCACACCAGGATACTCGTCCAACTGACTTGACATTTTACAGGCATGAAGTTCAGATACCCATCTTTCTATTGCCACTGAAAACACTCGATTTGGATCATCCTAGACAGATTTATGATTTCTGCAAAATTGATCTCTGCAGCAGAAAAATCTGCTAAAAACAGAGTATAACAACCTGTTATAACTTTGCACCACAATTTCTAGGAGTCTCCAAAAATAGCACGAAAATTCCAGAATAGACCTAACTCTCTTAGCTTTCAAATGGCACCAGTTTTATTTCATTTGGACACTGATAGCTCCTGCTATGGACAAAAAACCAGAACTGCCCAAATAGGTGTTCTTGGCTGTCATGAACATGCATGCATGATTTATGCATGGAACACCATTTCAACTTAAAATCAACTTCTACACACTTCAAATCATACTTCAAAACTGTCTCACCCTCTTAAAACTTAACATTCATCAATCTCACTCCAAACCCTAACCCTAACCTCAAGAATCAAGGAGAAATAGGAGGAGATTTCAAACCTTAGAGTTCAATAGACTAAATTGGAGGGTAGACCAACACTCTATGGTTTCAGTTCGCGGTTCAGCGGCGCCGAATGAAAATGGGCAGATTCAAAACCCACTCTTTTCGTCAAATCACCAACACCAAGGCTCAAAAGCAACAAAGAACAAAGAAAAATGCTTTCTTCCTTGCTTGTTTTGTGATTTCAGCCACTAAACAAGTGGAAATGGCAAGAAGAGAGCTTGAGAGTGGAGAAGAAACCAGAAAAGAAGAAAAGAGAAGAAGAAACAGGCAGAAAACGTGATCTGCTGGTTTTAACATGAAATCGGGGGTGCGTTCAGCAATTACTTACTACACCTTACCTCTAATAAAGACCAAAATACCCTTCTTTCGTAAATCCGCTTAATTACGCAAATATCATCCAAAATTACCTTAATTAAATTTAGTGATATTACAATTTGCACCCTGTAAAGTCCGAGTCAGAATATCAAATTAAGTTAAGAGATGCACCTTTAGGATACCAAAGTCCCACTCTTGGTGTTGATTTGATATATTTGAAGATCCTCTTGACTGTAATGAGGTGTGATTCTTTAGGATTTGCTTGATATCTAGCACACAAGCACACAATCAGCATTATGTCTGGTCTACTAGCAGTTAAATACAACAAGGATCCAATCATTCCTCTGTATTTTGACTCATCAACACTCTTTCCTTTTTCATCTGAGTCAATGTAGGTTGATGTAGCCATTGGAGTTGCAACATCCTTGCTTTTCTCCATTTCAAACTTGTTGATCATATCCACGCAATACTTAGTTTGACTAAGAAATGTCCCATTTTTCATTTGCTTGACTTGAAGTCCAAGGAAGAATGTTAGCTCTCCCATCATAGACATTTCAAACTCATTTTGCATTGAGATAGAAAATATAATATCATCAACATAGATTTGAACCAACAAGATGTCATTGCCACTTTTCTTGATGAACAAAGTTTTGTCCACTTGTCATCTTATGAAAGATTGGCTAAGAAAGAAGTGGCTCAATCTCTCATTCCAAGAACTTGGGGCTTGTTTTAAACCATATAGAGCTTTTCTCAGTTTAAACACATGGTTTGGATATTTGTAATCAACAAAGCCACGAGGTTGATCAACATAGATTTCCTCCTCAGTTATGTTGTCAAGGGAAAGGTCTCTTGTAGTTCTCTAATCCTTGGGCTTTTGAATAAGTGTTGATTGTTCTTTTTCTTCATTTGATTATGCCTTTCCTTTTTCATTTGATCCATTTAGTTGAATAAATTTTTCCATTGGACCTGCATCAATATCACACTCATTTTCCTTTTTGGAGGAATTAGATTCATCACATATAACATGAATTGATTCATCTATGCACAATGTTCTTTTGTTAAAGACTCTATAAGCTTTACTTTGCAAAGAGTAACCAAGAAAGATTGCTTCATCAGCTTTAGCATCAAATTTTCCATGAGAATCTTTACCATTGTTTAAAACAAAACACTTGTAGCCAAATGCTTTTAAGTGAGAAATGTTTGGTTTTCTATCTTTTTAGAGTTCATAAGGGGCTTTCTTTAAAATAGGTCTTATGAGTAATCTATTCAAAGTGTAACAAACTGTACTCACAGCATCTTCCTAAAAATGTTTAGGCAAATTTGTCTCATTAAGAAGAGTTTTTGCTCCTTCTTTAAGGGATCTATTTTTCCACTCCACAACACCATTTTGTTGGGGGTGTTCTTGGAGTTGAAAAATTGTGGTTGATTCCATTTTCTTCACAAAACTTTTCAAAATACTCATTTTGGAATTCACCACCATGATCACTTCTTATTGAGATAATATTGCATGCTCTCATTTTGAATGACCTTGGCTAATTTTCAAAATGCCATGAAAGCATCACTCTTGGATCTTATAAACAAAGTCCATGTGAATTTAGAGTAACCATCAACAATAACAAACACATAGAAATTACCCCCCAAACTCAGTTCTAGAAGGACCCAATAAATCCATATGAAGCAATTCAAGGGGTCTAGAGGTGGAAACCATAGTTTTACTTTGAAAAGAGATCTTGGTTTGTTTCCCCTTTTGACAAGCATCACATTTTGTCCTTCTCAAACTTAAGCTTAGGCAAGCCAATGACTAAATCCTTTCTTATAAGCTTGTTCATATGATGCATGTTTATGTGACTAGCTCTCATATGCCATAGCCATGTATCATTAACTTTACTAACTAGGCAACTAGTGTTGTGAATGAATGCATGTTCAATAGAGAGAATATAGATATTACCCTTTCTTTTACCAACATGGATAACAGTTGGTTTCAAAGGAATCACTTGAAGAATGGACAAAGAATCAAGCTTAGTTTTAGCTTTCAACATGCCTTGAAGTATTGAAGAATAACTTGTGATTAAATGTAAAAGGAAGGAGCATTTCTGGTGATCCAAGTGCATTGCATTCACATCATTCATTAAGTCAATTAGTTTAAGAAATAGAATTCATAAGGCTTTGATAAAATTGTTTAAGTTTTTGAATCAAATCAAAGGTTTTTGGAAAAATAAGTTTTCTACTGGTTTAATCGATTACATCAAGATAAGAATCAATTATTTTGTTCTTAGTGCATTCTGGAAAACTTTTCAAGAACAATGTAATCGATTACGTATCGACTTAATTGATTATTTTACCTTGGTTCACATATATACTGCCTTGATGAACATTTTAATCAATTACCAAAGAGCTGTAATCGATTACATAGGCTAAACAGAAAAAATCACCTCCCTGTCTTAATCAATTACCAAAGATAGTAATTGATTATATCATATGCCTATGCTTAACATGTTTTGCTGCATTAATCGATTACCAGAATCTGTAATCGATTACATAGTGTATTTCAAGTTTGTGAAGCTTCATGTCTTAATCGATTACCAGAATCCGTAATCGATTACATAGTGTATTTCAAATTATGAAGCTTCCTGTCTTAATCGATTACAAGATGGAATAATCAATTATTCTATTCGTTGCTCATATCCAGAAGTTTGTTGAACAGTTTAATCGATTACAGTCTTGAAATAATCAGTTACATAAGCGAAATAATCGGTTACATAAGCAAAATAATCGATTACAGGAGCATATGTATCGATTACTGACGGTTAGAAAGTTTATTATAAATAGAACCCTTGCTCAGCTTGTTTAATAACTTGATCAATTTCGTATTCTGAGCATAGATAAGCTTTCTAAACACATTCTTAGTGATATTTTGGGTTCTATGAGTTCTTGCTCTCACTAAAAAACTTATGGGTTGTTAAGTGATTCTTGAAGCAAGAAGATTCTTTTCAAAGGATAAGGAAAGTGATGTTCTGAGATTGTTTTCATTATTCAACCTGTTGTATTCATTCATTTGCATGTCATTCACTGGATCATTAGGTGATTTCTTTCCTTAAACTTTGTGGTTGTAATTCTTTTGTGAACTTGTATTTGATTGTCTATTGTAATTGGGTTTCTTACTTGTAATCTAGAGATAGAGTTTCTCTAGGAGTTGTTGTGAGTAGTATTCCCAGTGGGGTTGTCTCTAAGAATCTAATAGTGTTTTAGATTTTTGAACTTTATCTAGGGTGGATAAAGAGAGACTTTGTAATTACTTGTAAGAACAAAAAATTGCAATAGTGGAACTCCATTCTAGTGTTGAATGGAAGAAACTGAATGTAGCTTCATAGTGTTTGAAGTGAACCAGTATAAATTTTGTGTGCTTTGATCTTGATTTCTCTCTTGATTATATTCTGTTCAACTTGATTGTCTTGCTTTGTTTATTAATTCAATTTTGAGCTATTGGATACCTTGGACTGAATATTTGATTGAATAAGGATTCTTGGTTTCAAAAGTAATAAAGATCCTAAGGGAAAACTCTGATTTTGTTTAAGAAAATTTTAATTTACCAATTCTAACCAATTCACCCCCCCTCTTGGTTAAGTGTGAAGTGTTCCTATATTTTACAATTGGCATCAAGAGCTAGGTCTTGAAAGTTGCTCAAGATCACTTTCTTTCAAAAATGAATACTTCACAAATAACCTTCAAGGAAGGTGCCTCCTTAAACAAACCTCCTTTGATTGAGGGAGAGCATTTCAGTTTTTGAAAAAATAGAATGAAGATCTTTATTCAATCTAATGATCTAGGTGCTTGGAATGCAATTGAAAAAGGTCCTAGGGTACCAATCAAAGTTGTTTATAATAACATGATTCCCAAAGATTGGGATGAGATGAATGATGAAGAAAAGAGGATTGCTCAGTATGATTTTAAAGCCAAGAATATGATAACTTCTGCTCTTTCTTCTGATGAATTTTTCAGAACAGTTAGATGTACAAGTGCCAAGGAGATGTGGGAGATCCTAGAAATCACCCATGAAGGACCTAAAGAGGTGAGGAGATCAAGAAAGCACTCTTTGATAATGAATATGAGATGTTCGAGATGAACCAAAATGAAAGCATCTCTCAACTCCAAACAAGATTCACACACATAGTGAATCATCTCTTAGGACTTGGGAAGACCTTTGATGTTGAAGAATTGAATATCAAAATCTTGAAGTGTCTGACTAGAGCATGACAACCAAAAGTGACAGCTATCAAAGAATCTAAGAATCTCTCACAAATGACCATGGTTGTTCTTTTTGTTAGGTTACTTGAGTATGAATTAGAATTATCTCAACTAACCTTTGGTGAAGATGCAGATAGAAAAAACAAAGGAATTGCACTAAAGGCTGTAGCACCTAAGGTAGAAAAAAAAAAGAAAACTCAAGTGATGAGGAAGATGAAGAAAGCATGAACTTGATTGTGAAAAAGTTCAGCAAATTTCTAAAGAAGAATAAGGGCAAAAGATTCACAAGAAACAACAAGAGCAATACCAACAACAACACTAGCAACATCAAGAAGATTGACAACAACTTCACATGCTTTGAATGTGGTAAACCTGACCACATAAAATCAAAATGTTCAATCTACTTGAAGAAACAACAAAGTGACAGCAAAGGCAAGAGAGAAGCAAAGCCAAGAAGAGCCTACATTGGGAGGACAATGATTCTACAACTTCTGAATCCTCCACTGAATTAGAGGAAGCTAACATGTGCCTTTCAATTGTCAATGAAGAGAATGATGATCTCTTAGATGAAGAAAATGAGGTAACCTCTGAACTTGATCAAGCCATTTTTTTTCTTTTCAAGAGATGCATAAAGAGGCTAAAAAGCTTGCTAAATCCAACAATAAGCTTAAGAAAAACCTTGAGGATCATCTTGCAAAAATAATGGAATTACAAACTGAAGTTTGTAACTTGAAGGAAGAAAATGAAAAACTTACTTCAAGCAATAAATCAAGTGGTTGTGTTTGTGCCTCTTCCTCTACAACTATTGACAAATATAAAATGCTGCAAAAAGTTTTTGAAGAGTATAGACTTAATCAAGAAGAAAAATATATGCAGATTGTTTCAAAGAACAATGAGTTGATTGATATCTTGGATTGATATCTTGGAAAAACTCAACAAAGGAAAATGTGATTTGAATGATATGTTGAGTGCTCAAAAATAGTTTGGTGACACTTCTGGATTGGGGTACAAAAAGAGTTTTAAAAGTGTGCAAAAGATAACATTTGTACCTCCAAAATAGAAGAAGAGGAAGAAACCAAAATTCAATCAAAAGAGGTTCTTTAGAAATTCATATAAAGCTGTTGTTTGTCACTATTGTATGGAGAAAGAACATACATCTTACCAATGTTTTGCAAGAAGATTTTATGTCCCAAATGGTGAGCGTATTTGGGTAGAAAAGAAAAAGCAAGCAACTAACCCCTTTGGACCCAAACTCAAATGGGTACCTTCTCCTATGAAGTGATTTGTTCTTTTTGTAGGTATGTCTTAGAGCAAGCTCTTCCTTATGGTATCTTGATAGTGGCTGCTCAAGACATATGACCGGTGACAAGTCCTTGCTGAAAAATCTTACACTTAAAGATGGGGGCTATGTTACTTATGGAGATAACAACAAAGAAAAGATCATAGACGAAGGAAACATTGGTGACAGCTTGAACACAAAAATCAGCAATGTACTCTATGTTGAAGGCTTAAAGCATAATCTACTAAACATAAGTCAATTATTCGATAAAGGTTTTAAAATTTCTTTCAATCAAGATTGCTGCATGTTAGACTTTTGGCAAGCGTACCAATTGTCGTTGTAAGTTACAAAATTTATAAAAGTTCGTCTCCACAGGGACTTGTGCTACTCAGTTTATCCAAATAAAACTTAACAGTTTAATAGTTATGTACAATGTAACGACCTAAATTTTTATACTGATTTTTATAAATTTTATTATTACTTTTATTAGAGTTAAATTTTTAAGAAGCGTATATTAGTAAATATTCTAAAATGTAAAACTTACAAAAGATTTGAGACTAATATATTATACATAATCACAATTCTCGTTACAAAAGTCAATATTATACAGATACAATATTTTTCATACTCCAGCCTAATTTATATCTTCCTTCATACATCACCACTAATCTAGAGCATCAAGGAAACTGACCATTGTTGCCATCTAAAAAAATGAAACAAATCTAGTGAGAAATAAAAATTTCTTAGTAGGCAAAGCTAAACCACCGAACACGTTAGTACATTAGTAAATCATCAATATATTCAAACAAAATCCATAAAATTATGCAACTATATGAATGCATGAAATGAACTATCCCAGGGTGCAAATGGCCTCTACATATCGTACTGTATGTAGCTACACCTCGTACTGGATGTAGACGCTGCAATCATCTTATGCAAACATGCATGAATTTTGCCATGTATCTGCACCTGGGTTCTACATATCGTGTTGTATGTAGTATCAGATTCTGTTTTACAAAATCTCGTACTGGACTTGGAAACATGAATCAACCTATCATCATATCAATATCATTTTATAATAAAATCCATAAGCAAAATACATCCTTTATGCAAAATATTTTCATCATACCATCATACGTACCATAAGTATGGTTAAACCACCATACCTTAATCAATTAAGATCATTACCAACTTAGGCTTGACCAGAGAATATCCTCAACTACAGAAAAATTATGTTAGAAATCTAACTAATAATCCACAATATATCTTTCAAATAATTTCTAATCTCTTTAAATTTTCACAATAAAAGATTTGATCCTAATATGCATCTTTATTCTCTTTTCACCTACCACTTCACTACTTAATCCTCAAAATTGAATCATTCTAGTATTTGAACCATTTAACTACATACCATTCAACCTTTACTTCTAAAAATTAATACAAAACAGTCCCATAATAAAAATATGAACTAACAGTCCAAATATCATCAAAATCACTTCCAAAGATCACTAAATATACTTCAAACATCACTAATATTTTAGCGTATAAATCATCACTTATCCTATGGTTTAAATCAACATTTCTACATCATAAAATAGACTTCAAATGACATAAATTTCCAGCCTAAATAATAGTCATAAATCTGTACATATAAGCATGTAAACCAGTCCAAAAAAATTTTCTTAACTAAAGATTAAAGTCTAGCCTACCTCAAGTGAGTTTGAGTCTTGAAAATAGAATGGAATAACGGCTGCCTTCTTTGGGAAGTCCTCTAAGAGATGAAGCCTTGATATCCTTCTTCTAAACTTGTCAAACTCTTCCTAAGGTTGTTAGCTTTACATGAAATTTCTTCAAGGTGGTGGGGTTTCTTTTTCTACTTGATTCAAGCTTTAAAAGGAAAGATGAAAGTGAAATGAAAGTGATATGAGGGAGAGGATTCACGTGAATGGGGTAGGAGAAATGCCTTGAGAATGGTTTGCACTTAAGGTCCCCCTTCTCCCTTTATATAGTGTTTAGAAAATAATTTAATATTCAAGGACATTTTTGCCCTTCCTAACTTAATTACCTTCATTAGTTCCATTCTAACTAAATAACCTTCATTTAGTTTCATCCTAACTTAATTACTTCTTATTCCTTTAGATCTTAATTAAGTTCATTATGATTCCTTTACTTTATTAAAAAAATCTTCAAGATTCATTATGTTGCTTACAAGTGTCATTACACTTGTCTTCATCATAATCCTTCCTTTACAAGTGTCCACTTACTTGGCATTTCTTGAAGTTTCTTCCACCACTTGTCCAATTCATGAAGATTCTCCTATCTTCTACATGGTTCACGTGAAGGCTA
>PYAF01003858.1:13940-25412 GCA_007407185.1 Glycine tomentella
AGGAGCTCTGCCTCCTGTCATAGATCTGATTGTGATGATGATTATGTTATGTTGAGGCCAGTGGGCCATGTATGAGATGTATATACCTGTTTATGTGCTGTGAATCTGTGGGCCAGGGTGGGAATGATTTCCCAAGGACCCTGAGCTTACTGAGATATGTTATCTCACCCCGTGTGGGGCTTACATGATTTCAGGTGATGTTTCTGGCAGAAAAGAGCAGTCTCAGGGCAGGAGGCCCAACTGAGACTAGGCTACTTGTACTAGGAGCTGGATGGCTCTGTTTTGATTATTTTGATGCTGTATAGTTCTGTACTCCCTTATGAAGGGTTGATATTCTTTTGTATCACCACGGGTTGTGTGGTGTGGACTGTAGATACTGATATAGGTATATGTACAGAACTTTATTATATATATGATATGTAACTTTTCCCTGAGTATAAGTGTCTTATATCTGTTATCTGCCTGTAGAATTGAGTTGTCTGGCTAAGGATGTATGATTTGAGATACTGGATCAGCATGAGATTGAATTGTATTTTACAGTTTTGTTATTCCATACATAATGAATCAAGAAAAACGATTCTGCATTTCCGCTGGCTACTATTTTATGTAAATTAAGCGCTAAACTGATATTATTAATGTTAACGCACCGGAGGCCTATGGGGTGTTACAGCTTGGGCTGAATATTGGTACAACACAAGTTATCAATCAATGGCCAAATGAACACCTTTTGAGATAGTTTATGGTAGACCTCCTCCATCACTTTCAAAATTCATACCGGGTAAGACATTGGTAGAAGTAGTGGCATAAGATCTGATGAACAGATATGAAGCATTGAAACAGTTGAAGTTTCACCTACAGAGGGCTCAGGATATCATGACAAAAACGACAAACATTCACCGAAAAACACACACAATGAAGGAAAGAGATTATGAGTATCTAAATATTAGGCCCCATCATCAACATTCTATGGCCAGAGGATTGAGTCCCAAGCTGGCAGCCAGGTATTATGGTCCATACTTAATTTTGAAACAAATTGGGGCAGTAGCTTTCAAGTTGCAACTACCACCTCAGGCCAGAATACATCCTATTTTCCACTCCTCACATTTAAAATTGGCTCTAGGAGATCATCCAGTAGAGCCTAGATTGCCTGATGATCTGAGCATTGACCTGCCAGCATACTATCCATCAGCTTTATTAGGGGATAGGCGTATAAAAAAAGGGAATGAGGAAATACATCAGGTACTGATATAGTGGCAGGGGCAAACAACTGAAGGGGCAACTTGGGAGGACTATGAAACCGTGCAGGGTTAATTTTCGGAATTCAAACTTGGGGTCAAGTTTGGTTTTAGAGAGGGAGGTATTGATACGGACCGAAACATACCACTAGATGAGGTCCAAACTGAGCAAGAGTTGAGATTGTACCAAAGGAGACACAAAATTAAATAGTTTAAATAGAGCTGTTAGACTTTGATTCTGTTTTCTGTTATGACAGCTGTAAATATGTGGGTTGGGTTTGTTAGCTTTGTTATCTATATAAATAGGACAACACTGGTATTGTTTGGGGGGTATGTAAAGAATTGTTAATTTAGTAATGAGAATCTCAGTGGAAGGGGAAAGTTGTTCCCTTTGTTTGGGAGGAGATATCCTCTGTTTCTTGATATTGCTTTTTGATACAATTTTCTAATTTAAATAAAATTGCTTTGTACTATTCAGAATTTACCTTGTTTGTTTTGGGTATTTGGGTGTCTAAAATCTAGAGTGTATCAATTTATCTCCTTTCACAAAGAGCTAATGCTCAATCTACAAATGATAAGATCCCCCCTCTCTTATCCTTCTTCCTCTATTTATATCTAATAAAACCCCTCTAACTGTAACTAACTAACTCATTAGTAGTCTAACTATATTAACTAACTCTTCCTTTTCTTTATATCCTAACACACTTTTTATTCCTTTTATTACAAGTGACAAAGTAAGAGGAAGGAGAGTATATGAAAACATATTAATATTTCAATAGTAAAACTTTCACGGGTTGATTTAATATTTAACAATGTACATCAAATTGTTCTTATTCTAGACAATGCCATTGTTTTCCAGCTGGAAGAGAGGTGAGTTCCCAAGTCTAGTTCTGCTTAAGGGCATCTATCTCTTTCGCATGTCTAAACGCCACCGTTCGTCTGTAACAGCTTCCTTGAAATGTTTAGGTTCGACACCAGCAGAGATGGCTGCAAGAAACTGTTGATGATTAGGAGAAAAATTAGAGCAGGAGACATAATTAGCAATAGAATAAGGAATACCTGAGGATTGACTGGAGGAGGTGGGGTTAGCTGCTGGGTTATGTGCAATGACATTGGTGTAACTAAAATCCTTGAAGTGCTGTGGAGGGCACCGGATGCGATGACCACGACCCAGATTTTCTATTGTAGCAGCAGGCTATGTGGTGAACTGGTCACAGTGAGAAGTTGCATGTGGAGATTGATCAACAGGAGGATCAATGGACAACAAAGGTGTAGCATCATTGTCATCATAGTGCGTAGGGGCTGAATGGTTGCTGTAGTTAGTATATGTTTCTTCACAAGGCAAAGGTGTAGGTTCTGTCGGTGGCGCATCAGGAGCTGGAGTAGAGTAAGGCAATTGCAGTATGGGTGAGGGATCAAGGGCGTCCGAGTGAGTCTTGAAGAGGAAATTAGATTCCTCAAACACCACATCTTTAGAAACGAAGATGGTCTTTGTATCAAGATTATAGAGGCGCCATCCTTTTTTGCCAAAGGGGTAACCAAGTTACAAGCAACGCACTGATCTGGTTGCGAATTTATCTGCAGATTTAGGACGTGGGTGAGCGTAACACAGCCAGCCAAAGACACGTATGTGGTCGTAATAGGGTGTATGATTGAAGAGGCATTCATACGGAGTTTGACCTTGAAGAAGAGGTGTAGGAGTTCTATTGATTAAATGAACAACTGTTAGAATGCATTCACCCCAGAACTCAATTCGTATATTAGCCTAAAAACGTAACGCTCTTGCCACATTTAAAATGTGCCTGTGTTTTCGTTCGACGCGACCGTTTTGTTGCAGTGTGTCAACACAAGAGGTTTGGTGTATAATACCTAAATCTGAATAAAGATGGCGAAGGCTCAAGGCACAAAATTTTGATTCGTTGTTTGTCCGTACTATTTTAATAGTGGTGTTAAACTAAGTACGTATCATTGAGATAAATTGAGGTAAGAATTTTGAATTTTCAAATTTTTCCGACATTAGATAAACCCAGACATTTCTGCTGAAATCGTCAACTATTGTTAGGAAATATCGTGCTCCTGTTAGAGAAGACAAATGATATGGGCCCCAGATATCACAATGGATAATATCAAAGCAGGAAGTCATTTTATCTATGCTAATAGGAAATACAGTGTTAGTTTGTTGTGCACGAAGACAAATATCGCAAACTGAAACAGATCTATGCTTATTTTTATCAACCAATGGAAGAAATTGTAATGACTGGAAAGATGGATGACCTAAACGACGATGCCAAATCTCCATATTCTGTTGTGTGTGAGCAGTACATGCAGCTAAGAAAGATCTTTTATTGAAGAAGTCATGCACATAAGCACCATCTTGTAGCCTACCTAATCCAATCTTGATCC
Source organism: Glycine tomentella (assembly GCA_007407185.1). Classification (NCBI taxonomy): domain Eukaryota; kingdom Viridiplantae; phylum Streptophyta; class Magnoliopsida; order Fabales; family Fabaceae; genus Glycine; species Glycine tomentella. Next base: position 17,579 of record PYAF01003858.1, read on the forward strand.
TCGTGGTGAGGTCCTGTATTTCACAACCATTATGAGTGAAAGAAATGTTGCAATTCATATAAGTGATTAATTGAGAAACAGATATAAGGTTGCACTGTAATTTCGAAACATATAGAACATTTTGAAGAAGAATGTTGGGTGTCAACTGGACAGTGCCACATTGAACTGAAAAAATTTGATCACCGTCTGGTAAGCCTATGGAAGTAGGCTGAACGATTTCAAAGTTTGAAAGCAATTGAAGATTCCCAGTCATGTGCTAGGAAGCACCACTATCCACGAGCTAAGGGTAAGGATGGGATTGCTTACCAGAGAGTGTTGTAATACCAGAGGAGGATGTGGTGGAAGACGTTGTGGAAGACGCAACCAGGTTGACGAGTTGCTGAATGAAATCAAGAGTTAGAGTTGGGAGGTTACTCTGATGCATTTTAGACACCATTAGAGTTGCAAACGCAGTTTGTGGTGCAAGAGGGCCAATAGAGCTAGTGCGGCCATGGAGTTGATAGAACTTGGAGATGTCGTGATACAATTTACCATAGTGGCTGCATCTCACGAGATCAGTGTTGGAAGAGGTAGGTTGATAGTTTTCCCATGCTGCATAAGAGAGAACATATGTTCTGCTTTCATGAGTTTGAGCCATGTGAAATTGAGTCTCCTCCTGGATTAACGTTGAATAAGCTTCATTCAAGGATGGGAGAGTAGATTGATTCAACAACTGTGTTCGAATTGTGCCAAAAATGGCGTTGTCAAGGCCAAGGAGGAACTGGTAGACTCGGTCGTCTTCCATTTCTTGGGTGATATACTTGGTTACAGGACATGTAGCGCCAAGAGAACATCCAGGAATTGATCGGGCAAAATCGAGTTCGTCCCAAGCACCACGAAGTTTAGTGTAATAGGTGCTGATTGGGGTACCTTGTTGATGTAGCTGGAAGAGGTTAGACTTCAGCTGATAAATTTTGGGAGTATTCTAAATGGAATAGCGTTCCCGGAGATCATCCCAGAAGGCTTTGGTAGTGGGGAAATAGTGGATGTAAGGTTTGAGCTGTGGATCAATGGTATTATGGACCTAATTGTTAATCATTGAGTTGCAAAGGGTCCATGCGTGAGCTTCATCGGAATTAGCATCAGTGGGTTTGGTGACACTGCCATCAATGAAGCCAACCTTATTTTTGGCAAGGAGAGCATTTTTGAATGCCTTAGCCCATACATCATAGTTAGATTAACCTTTTAATATGACATTGGTGAGTAAGATGCCAGGGTTGTTGGATGCAGGCAAATGGAATGGGGAACGAGGTTCGGAGGGTTTGAGAACTTTCCCAGTGGTAGAAATGATAGGATTGTTAGCGGATGAGTGGGAGGCAGCCATAAGTGGTTTGATGGATCGTTGCCTCTAAACTGATACCATATAGAAATGTGAAAGGCTTAGAATTTTCTATCATTGCTTGGTAGCTTACTGCCCATATATATACATGATTTACATATTTGAATATTTGAATGTCTATCAAATAAGAATAAATAACAGACTAACAAACTAAGCTAAGACTAGGGACTAACAAAGATAAGAATAAATAATAGACTAAGCTAAGACTAGGGAGCTAACAAACGATGTTGTTATTTACAAAAAAGTAGGACTTAAGACGTAGTCTTATCTGATCCTAACAAATTATATTCCAGAATTTGTGGTAAAAGAGTAAGGGTACCGTCTGTTAGGTTTGGAGGACTACTCTTCTCATCTATCTTCAGTTTTGATGAATGACAATAAGTATAAATTTCTTATGTTCTAATGAGATTTTGCCAAGTGTACAAAATCAAATGATAAAGGACTTAATAGAACCATTTATGAGTGTTATTAAATACTTGTATTCATTCAAACTACCATTTGTGAAAGCCAGGAGTGACTTAGTGTTAAACAATACTTGGGTTTCTTAGATTCAAGGGGAGTCTAAGAAAGTGTCAGAAGTAGTATTAAGAATACTTGTAAAGCCAGGAGTGACAAGTCAGAATACTTGTTTTGTAATCCAATTTTGATTAATAGAACCATTTATTGTTGAGTAAAGAAGAACTAAGCGTAGCTCAGGTTGAGTGAACCAGTATAAACTAAGTGTTTCTACTTCTCTCCTCTATAGTTTATTGAGTGTTATATCAACACTCTCTATGACTTCTTTAATACCAAGTGTTTATTTGAAAAATTGTTTTAAAAAGACTCTCTCTTATTAAATTTCTGGACGATCAAACTTGTCTATTAAAACTAGGGATGGCAAACGGACCGGCCCGAAAAAAAATGTCCGCCCCGCTTTTGTAAAGTGGGCTGGAAATGCTAGCCTGCCCCGCTTTAATGCGGGCCAGCGGGCTAGCGGGCCAGCCCGCCTAAAAAATAAAAAAAAAGTTAATTTTAAAAATAAATACAAAAAATTATTAAAAAATACAAATATGATAATTAAAAAAACACAAAGTTAAATAAAAGTAAATAATTTAAAATTAATGTTAAATAAATGATGTCATGTGATAATTCACAAAATTACACCATTTGTAATTGAAATTTACGGATGTAAACTGTCCACAGTGTAATATATTAGTAATGAAAGACTATTTGAAACTATCATTATCATAAATATTTTAATATTAAAACTTAAAAATTAACTATGAGAGTGCAAAAGAGTATAAATTAAAAAAATACCTATTTCAAAATATGTTAAATATATCTATTTAATTTTAATATTTAATATTTTAAATAATATTGACCCAATGGGCTGGCCCGCCCCACCCCGTGTTTGGCCCACAATTTTGCGGGCCGGGCTGGCCTGCCCCGTTTTTGATTTGCGGGCTGATATTATCAACCCAGCCCGCATTTTTTTGTGGGCTACGTGGGCTGGCCCGACGGGCCAAGCCCATTTTGCCAACCCTAATTAAAACCTGTTTTTGTCTTAAGTGGACGACCTACCTTTCTTCTACATTTCTATCTATATTTGTGTTTAAAGTTGTAAAAAAATTATATCTTTAATTTGGTAGGTGCATTTGTGAGATGGACTCACGAATTTCGGTCACCATGAATTCAACTTTCATAATATTAAGGAGATCTAGTGAAATTCTGTTATGGACTATGCTTGCAACTTCATCTACTAATTGAACATATGAGGAGGTGAACAAGTCAGAGAAATAATTGGTAAGGACTTCATCCAGATTCTCAAAGCCATAAACAAATCTTCCATTATCATTTTTCAGCCTCTTGAGAGTATTTAATTTTTGCCTAAAAAGGTTTGGTTTCTAGTCATCATGTTTTAACCAATTTGAAGAAGAACGTTGCACACACTTCTTTTCCTCCTGCAACTATAGCTCATCAAGATTCTTTTCAGCATCTATAGTTTCAGCCACTATAAGTCACCACTTTCTTACTTTGCTCAAGAGTTTTCAACTTTTTCTTCACTTCTTAGATTTGTTTCCCCAACCTACTATATTTTCCTTGACCCCATTCTTTAAGGTTTTCCCCTACTCTAAGAATATTAAACACCACGTTGTCATTGCAACACAAAGAGTGCATAATAATCTCCTTACAAGAATCAATATTATCCAGCCACACTTGTGAAAACTCTAATCCTTTGAAAAAAACACAACAACGGGATTATGATCAGATTTGTACCAGGGAAACAAATAGACCCTTATATTCTTCCACTTTTTTTTCCTTTCATCTATTGCGAGGGCCCTATCAAGCCTTTCCTCGATACAATATGGATTACTCCTCTTATATGTCCATGTAAACCTAGCCTTCAAATCCTAGGTCAACTAGTCCACACTCTTAAATGACGTCTTGGAATAAGGAGATGCAATTTATGTCAATTGGGATCCCTCCTCTCTTGTCGTCAACATTCAAAATTTCATTGAAATCACAAACATAGAGACAAGGCATATCAGCTATGGGTTTTATAGAGCGCATGAGAACCTATGTAAGATGCTTCTTAGAGATTTCTGGGTAACCATAAATACAATTCAATAAGAAAAAATCTGCTTCATTTATCATTGCTTGAATATGGTTTTCCAACCAAGTCATAACATTCAAATCTACCCCATCATTCCAATAAAGAGCTAGACCCCTACTTCTTTTGGTTGCCTTGCCCTTTACAATCCACCGTAAATACATTTGAGAGCCTATCCAAGTTTTGCAATTTTTGGATCTCCCCATAATACTTTTTGGTTTCTCTATCAGGAAAACAAAATTGGGACCTTCCTTATACAAAGCTTCCTTAGAGCTCTAGCTGTCCATGGTTTCCCAAGTCCATGGTTGTTCCAGCTTCAAACTTTCATTGTGCTAGGCAAGGCTGGGAACCAGCCTCTGCTATTCTATCTGAGGAAATTCACTTGTGAACATGTACATCATCCACTACCATAGATTCTTCTTCATATAGCTCTGACTTTTGTCTTTTACCACTAAAAGTAATCAAATTCTTAGGAAAAACAGTCTCACCTCTAGCTAACTTCATCCATTATTTTGTCTTGGGACTTACACTTGGAGTCTCACTTTCAACATAATTATGTTTTGTATCCTTCTTCTCTGAATCCACCTTTAGTTGGCCATGTGACCTGTCATATGGTATGAGATTCTTGTTAGGAAAAAGCTACCAATTTCCCCTTCCAGGACTTGTTATGAATGGTCTTGCACAAGCAAAATACTTTATGCACAAACAATAATTATGCAAGCAACACAACATAATTTTTAACGTGAAAAACCTTTTCAATGTGAGAAATAAAAACCATAGGACTGATCTCGGAGTCCACCTAAATTTTGCACTATCAATAAAGTGAGATTACAAAAGGGTTTCAACAACCATTACAATCAACAAACAACTTCAACAAAAGTTGTATCATACCATCACAAGAGGCAAACATACAAAATAGGCTTTTGTACGAAATTAATTTCTACCACCAGAAACAGCAACTAAAACTCCCAACAGTCAAATTGATTATTGCAAGAGAGGAACACAATGACCAAATTTGAAGACAATCCAACAGTTAAGCAAAGAGATAACCCTTTTTCAATATCACTGCCCGAAACAAGACAGAACATAGCAGAAATTTTGATAATCTCTATTTGCAGTTGAAACAATCCCTCTTGAAACACTTCAAAGAATGATCCGAACGGTCATAATGTAGAAACCGATTTTATTAACCGTTACACAAATTTTACATGCAATCCAACGGTTAATGTAAGAGAAATGTCCCTCGAAATAAAACTGCATGCTTCAGAAAACGGTTTCAGAACCAATTCGGTTTGGGAATTTTTGGTGATGCTACAAGCCTTTATTCAAGAAACCATCCATTAAATGTTAATATTGGTGAGTTACGAACTTGATGTAAAAGTTTCACCAAGATCTAACGATTAAATAAGGAGATATAGAAGATTGGAAGATGATAGTTTCTGCCCTTCTCAACATTCGAATTTTGAATGCTTTTTTTCTCCTCTCGTTTTTATCTCTCTTGTGTTTTCAAATTAACCGCCAACCTCTTAAAAGAAGTAACTGCTGACCTATTAAAAGAAGGAACCCTAATATTTCCTTATTGGGCTGGACTTGGCTTGGGATTCAAGCCCAACAAATCTCCCCCTCAGTCCAATGAGGGAGATTCCAAACATCAATTATCAAGTGAAATCCATACCTTCAAACTTCTCTCTAAGTGCCTTTGTCATCATATCTGAACCATTATCGTCACTATGAACTTTCTCTAACTCCACTTCCTTAGCTTCCAGCACATCTCTTATCCAATGATACCTTACATCAATATGTTGGACCTTTGCTGAAAGGTAGAGTTCTTGGCTAGGTGTATGGCGCTTTGGCTGTCACAAAGTAACACATATTTCTTTTGAGTGACACCAAGCTCTCCTAAAATCTTCTTCATCCATAACAACTCTTTACATGCTTCAGTTGCTGTAATGAATTCTGCCTCTATTGTAGAAAGTGCTATGCACTTTTGCAATCTTGACTGCCAAGAAACCGCACCACCGGCAAATGTAACCATATAACCCGAAGTAGACTTGCGAGTATCCACATGACCTGCCATATCAAAATCTGTGTATCCAACAAGCACTGGCTCACCAATCCCAAATCTTAGACTCAAACTGGAAGTGCCACGAAGATATCTCATTATCCATTTAACCGCGTTCCAATGCTTCTTTCCTGGACTAGAAAGGAACATGCTAACAATGCCAACTGCATGGGCTATTTCTTGTCTGGTGCAAACCATAGCATACATCAAACTCCCTACTGTTGAGGCATATGGCACCTTAGCCATATCTTCCTTCTCCTTATCACTGGAAGGGCTATGTTGAGCACTTAGCTTAAAGTAAGTAGCAAAAGGAGTACTAACCACTTTAGCATTGCTCATATAGAATCTATCAAGAAGCTTCTTGATATACTATACCTGTGACAAGAACAATTTTTTCTCATTTCTATCTCGAATGATTCGAATGCCAAGAATCTTCTTTGCTGGCCCTAAATCCTTCATAGCAAAGTACTCATTCAACTGCTTCTTCAATGTGCTAATTCTAGAAGAATTTCTTCCAACAATTAACATGTCATCAACATAGAGCAACAATATGATAAAATCATCAAAGAACTTTTGAAAGAATACACAATGGTCAGAATTAATCTTTTGGTAGCCTTGCTCCCCCATAACGGACTCAAACTTCTTATACCATTGCCTTGATGCTTGCTTCAAGCCATAAAGACTTTTCTTCAGTTGCAAACATAATCTTCTTTCCCTTTCACAATGAAACCCTCTGGCTTGTCCATGTAAATCTCCTCTTCCAAGTTACCATGGAGAAAAGCTGTCTTCACATCCATTTGCTTAATTTCTAAGTCTAGGCTAGCAGCTAGGCCTAGAACCACTTGAATAGATGACATTTTCACAATTGGAGAATATATCTCATTGAAATCAATGCCTTTTTCTGACTGAATCCCTTGACAACTAATCTTGCTTTATACCTGGGCTGTGAAGTAACTTCATCTTGTTTCACCCTGTACACCCACTTGTTCTTCAAAGATCTCTTTCCCTTAGCCAATTTTACAAGATCAAAAGTGTGATTCTCATGCAATGAATGCATTTCATCTTGCATGGCTTCAATCCACTTACTGTTGTGCTCATCTTCCATAACTTCTTCAAAGCATTCTGATTCTCTTGAATCAGTCATCAACACACACTCACTTGCAGGATATCTTGTGGAAGGTGCTCGGCCTCTAGTAGATCTCCTAGGAGGAGCATCAATAGTAGTCTCTGGTAGAGGGAGCTGCTCATCAACAATATCATGGTTCTCCATGTGCCGTGGAGCATCTGTGCCATCTAAATCACCTATATCATGTTCTTTCTCAACTTGTGGTGGATCACATGAAATAGGAGGTGGATCCAAGTCAATCAAATCATGATTATTCTCTGGCACTGAAATCTTTGATTTCTCTATATCCTTTATAGTCTGATCTTCCATAAACACAAGATCTCTACTTCTCAAGAGTTTCTTCTCAACTGGATCATAGAACCTGTAGCCAAACTCATCAAGTCCATATCCAATAAAGACACACTTGTTGATTTGAGGGGGAGCTACTTGAAGATTGAAGTAATTTGAAGACTTGGAAGTGTTTTGACTTTCAACATGCTTGAAGGCTTGAAGAGAAGCTTGTGATTAATTGTAAAAGGAAAGAAAGCTTTCTGATGATCCAAGTCACTACATTCATATCATACATATGCATTTAAGTATTACATCACAAAGGCATTAAGAAATTGTTTTGAATCTTAAAAGAAGCTAAGTGTTTTTAAAAAATAGCCTTAACCTGGTTTAATCGATTAATATACCCAG
>PYAF01003858.1:25512-47238 GCA_007407185.1 Glycine tomentella
TAGTTCATTTCATGTTTTGCACTTAGTCTGTCTTAATCGATTACTATTTGTTGTAATCGATTACATTACACAAACATGATTTTTACTTAGTCTGCTTTAATCGATTACCGATTATTGTAATCGATTACTCAGTGCAAAACTGATTTTAGAGGACTTCTGGAGTAATCGATTACACGTCGGGATAATCGATTAAATGACCTGTTGCTGTAACCCAGATCTTGCTATGAACGGTTTAATCGATTACAAGAGCGTGTGTAATCGATTACATATGCTAAACAATCGATTACTGGAGCGCTTTTAATCGATTATTTCAGTTACAGAATTTAGTATAAATAGAACCCATGCCTTTTTTGATGGTAAGAAAGAAAGAAGAACTTAAATTTTCGAACAGTGAGCATTCTAAAAGCTTTCTAAGTATTCATAAAGGCTTTCTTCTGGGTTCTTAGGCTCTTGCTACCATTGATTCTTATATGGGTCATTAGGATTTAGTGAAGAAAGGCAATTCTTCTCAAAGTTTAAGGAAAAGCTTGTTCTGATATTGTTTCTGTATTCAACCTGGTATTTTCATCCTTATGCATATCATTCTTGGATCATCAGGTGAATTATTACCTTACTCTTTGTGGTTGTAAACTTTCTGTTGAATCTTTGTTTTTTGAAGTTCTATTGTAAGTGGGTTTCTTGCAAGATTAGAGATAATGTTTCTCTAAAGACAGCTGAGTAGTGTTCTCAGTGTGGGTGTGACTTCTAAGGGTCTAATAGGGTTTTACACTTCTGAACTTTATCTAGGGATGATAAAGAGAAGCTTGTATTTGTTTGTAAGAATATTATTTGCAATAGTGGAACTCTACTCTAGTGTTGAGTAGAAGAAAACTAGATGTAGCTTCATAGTGTTTGAAGTGAACCAGTATAAATCTTGTGTGTTCATTCATATTCTGCATATTTGATTATTTTCTTTGTGAACTCTGAATTACAATTTGATTCTTGAAGCATTACAACTCTTGGGTTGATCTTGGATAAAGATTCTTGGTTATATTTGTGTTAAAGATCCAAAAGGGCCAAAAACTCTTATTTTACTCAAAAAGATTTAAATTACCAAGACTAACCAATTCACCCCCCTCTTGGTTAAGTGTGAAGTGTTCCCATATTTTACAACACTATCGTGTTTTAACATCAAGTTTGGATCTCTCATCTTTGGGGATATGCACAAAAGCCTTGCACCCAAAGACACACAAATGATCATAGGAAACATTCCTGCCAGTCCAAATTTTCTCCGGAACATCAAATTGCAATGGAACACATGGTGTGAGATTTAAAACATGAACAACAGTGCTCAAAGCCTCACCCCAAAATGACATAGGCAACTGTGAATGTAAGAGTAAGCATCTAACTCTTTCAATCAGTGTCCTATTCATCCTGTCTGCAAGACCATTCAACTGAGGAGTCTTAGGAGGCGTCTTTTGATGTCGGGTGCCTTGTTGTCTGCAATAATAATCAAAAAGACCTATGTACTATCCACCATTATCTGTTGTGATGCACTTCAACTTCTTCCCAGTCTGTCTCTCAACTGAGGCCTGAAACTGCTTAAACACATCCAACAATTGATCTTTTGTCTTCAAGTGTTAAACCCATGTCTTCCTTGAATGATCATCTATGAAAGTGACAAAATAAAGAGCACCACCAAGTGTTTTTGTCTTCATAGGACCACAAACATTAGAGTATACTAAATCAAGTGTAGCTGGCATTCTTGAAGGAAGGGAACTCTTGAATGCAACTCTATTTTGCTTTCCTGCTAAGCAATGAGAACACTTCTTAAATGGTGCTTTCTTCAAGCCTGGAAGCTGCTCCTTATTAGCTAAAAGAGTCAAGCCTTTCTCACTAATGTGACTAACCCTCTTGTGCCACAACTCCATTGTATCTTCATCTTCTACAACATTAATTTTCTCTGTAGAGATCCTTGCATGTGTAATATACAATGATGAGCACTTCTTGCCTTTAGCCACAATCATTGAACCTTTAGTGAGCTTCCATTGACCATCATTGAATGTGTTACAAAATCCCTCATCATCAAGTTTTCCTGTTGAAATCAAATTTAAACGAATATCAGGAATATGTTTAACATCATGCAAGACTAACCGTGTGCCATTGCTAGTCTCCAATCACACATCTCCAACTCCAATCACATTGGCCAAGCCATCATTACCTATATTGACAAATCCAAAATCACCCAGTTGGTCTCATGACATAAAAGATTAATTGCTTCACAATCATAAACAAGGAAGAAATCTAAAGTGGTAGTAGCAACTCGATCAATAGTGACACTCAACATTGGCAAACTTGTTAGACTTGCTTCTTCCTTTATCTCTATTCTTTGGACCTCGGCTTTTACTTCTCCACCTTCTTTCAGTAACTAAGACTTCTTATTGAGAAGACAAAACTTGTGTCTTTCTTCTCATTTCTTCATTTAAGATACTACTCTTCACCAAATCCATGATGATTATACCATCAGGGGATGAATTAGACAGAGACATTCTAAACATCTCCCACGAGTCCGGCAAAGTACCAAGTAACCATAGCCCTTGTACTTCATCTTCAAACTTGATTCCTATTCCTGCTAGTTGAAGAATAATTCCTTAAAATTTATTCAAGTGATCAGTCATGAAGGTACCTTCTTGATACCTTAACATCATCATCGGCTTAATCAAGAAGAGTTTGTTGTTTCTAGTCTTTCTTGCAAATAGTTGTTCAAGCTTGTTCCACAACGTTTGTGCATTAGTCTCACCACTAATATGATTCAAAACATTATCATCCACCCACTGCCTGATATAACCACAAACCTGTCGATGAATCAACTTTCATTCTTCATCAATTTTATTTGTTGGTTTCTTAGTACCAAAGACGGCTAAGTGGTACTCCATCACATACAGAAGATCTTCCATCTTTCCTTTCCATACATGATAATTTGAACCATTCAGTGTAACCATTCTACTTGTTTTAACCTCCATAATTAATCACAAGTCAACAAGAAAAATAACACAAGCTATTGATACCAGTTGTTGGGAAAAAAAGATACCAATTTCCCCTTCCAGGACCTGTTATGAATGGTCTTGCACAAGCAAAATACTTTATGCACAAACAATAATTATGCAAGCAACACAACATAATTTTTAATGTGGAAAACCTTCTCAATATGAGAAATAAAAACTACGGAACCGATCTCAGAGTCCACCAAAATTCTTCACTATCAATAAAGTGAGATTACAAAAGGGTTTCAACAACCATTACAATTAACAAACAACTTCAACAAAAGTTGTACCATACCATCACAAGAGGCAAACATACAAAATAGGCTATTGTACGAAATTAATTTCTACCACCAGAACCAATAACTAACAAATCCCAACGGTCAAATTGACTTATTGCAAGCGAGGGACACATGGATCAAATTTGAGGACTATCCAACGGTTAAGCAAAGAGATAACCCTTTTTCAATATCACTGCCCGAAATAAGACAGAACAGAGCAGGAATTTTTGATAATCTCTATTTGCAGTTGAAAAAATCCTTCTTGAAACACTTCAATGCATGATCCGAACGGTCATAATATAGAAACCAATTTTATTAATCGTTCCTAAAAGTTTGAATGCGATCCAACGGTTAATGTGAGAGAAATGTCCCTCGAAATAAAACTGCATGCTTCAGAAAATGGTTTCAGAACCAATTCGGTTTGGGAATTTCTAGTGATGCTACAAGCCTTTATGAAAGAAGCCAACCATTAGATGTTAATATTGGTGAGTCACAAACTTGCTATAAAAGTTTCACCAAGATCTAACGGTTAAAAAAGGTGATAGAGAAGATTGGAAGATGACAGTTTCTGCCATTCTCAACATTCGAATTTTGAGTGTTTTCTTTCTCCTCTCCTTTTTCTATCTCTTGTGTTTTCAAATTAACCGCCCAACCTCTTAAAAGAAGTAACTGCTGACCTATTAAAAGAAGGAACCCTAATATTTCCTTATTGGGCTGGACATGGCTTGGGATTCAAGCCCAACAATTCTCACTGTTTTGCTTTCTTCAACCTGTTTTTCCTTTGATTTTTGGGATAGTTGACAACTACCAAGGTGTTGTATGACTCTAATTCTTCCTTCAGACCTCCTCGGACACCAATTGACCTAGTTTCCCCACCTCTTGGTTCAACCTAACTCCTTTGTGGTAAAGAGATGTTTCTTAACCTACATATTTTTCTTAACCCCCCTATGGTTATACTTTGCTTGTAAGCAGCAGTACAATATTTGATTTCTGGGGAACAACTCTAAGCCAGGGACCAAAAGTGAGATTCTCTAACTCATTTTCATCAGCACCTTCATCTCTTTCTTCATATTCCCTTAAGAGTATGCTCAAGGCCCCCACAACAATAACAAAAATCTCCCAATCTCTCATATTTAAAGTAAAAACATTTTTTGCCCATTCTCACTAGTTGTAATCATCATTTCCCTTTTCAGAGGCTTACACAAATTAATCAATACTCTTACCCGCATTGATGTTCCAAATCGACTTTCCTTCGTTGCATCCCAATTGATGAATTTCCCTAAGGCATTACCCATGACAATCACTGCATCGTTTTTCCACAACCCTATTAGTAGCTTATATATTTTGACCTAAAATTGGGCACTGTTAATGGTGATTTCCTCTGACGATTCATCTTTTGGAAGATCATGAAAGGTAGGGCCATGAAGCCCAAAGGCATGTTAGAAAAACAAAGATTTTCAAGCGGAAACACACATACCACACAATAATTATTCTTTAGGAGATAGATGTTACCTTGTTTATATTCGTAACTTGATGATCAAGGATAGGCTTGAAGAAACAAGCCCTCTAATGTTGATCCACACCACTTTTTGTCAAGAATCAAGAACACTTCTTGAAGACCACCAACAAACACCAAAGGAGGCAGGCTAGGCGCACCAATGGAGAGGAAGAAGGTTAGGTTTCAAAGTGTTTTTACGTATCTAAGAGACTCACCAATAGATGATATTGGTGGCTGAATTTTCTGTCAAAACTCACACAAGGGGGCACGTGAAAATAGAGGAAGATAGATAGGTTTTTTTCCAAAAAACTATTAGAGAACTATGATCACAATAGCACACTTTATAGAAGAGTTTGAGTCAGATTTTTTTAACCAAAAAATTGATTATGAAGCATCCCACACGTGAAGAAAAGATGAAGTTGTCGCATTTCAAAAATTCCCAACAACCTCCTATCATATCCTCCTAAGACCAAGTCAATTACTTGGGATTTATTTTGCCAAATGATAATCATATATCAGCCGTATGTAAGCCCCATAATCAACCCTCAAACTTCTTCCTAAAATCTAGGACATGATCATGATAAGATGCTAGTTGAATTCAAATTCAAATCTAGCCCCATAATCAACCCTCAAACTACTATAGTTAATTCATATTTAAATTCAAATATTTAAATTCAAAATTTAAATTATCAAATTTAAATATTAGATAATTAATTTAACTATTTAAATTAATTAATAATGTCTTGGACTATCCAAGCCCATTAACTCCATTCATACGCCCCTCTCTCTTTAAGATAGGTATCAAAACTCATTCTTGGGCCAATAACCATTATTAGGCCCAAAACCTTTAATGCTATAATGTCATGACAATAAAGTGTTAGTGTGTGACCCATTAGGCCCAACATAGCCACTGACATAAATGAGTTTGGGCCCAACAAGGCCACTACCCATTTAATGACAACACAGAGCACTAGCAATGCTTTGTTGCCCAAGAACTAGTTAGGTAAATGACAAGATCATCCTATTAAATCTATTTGGCTTCCATATGTATTTCCTTTCGTATCGGCTACCTTCCCATAAAACCTAGGGTAAGGAAACGTATCTGCCCTTGCGGTCTAGGGTAAGCTTTAATATGAAATAGAGAGTCTTCAATTTTACTGACTCTAAAGGCAGATCATCTCATGATTTCTTTTACTATGCATAGATTCCCGAGTCCCGTAAATGACATCCCGATTTCTCCGATTTACAGATAACCTAATCTCTCACAGAGATTTGACGAATTCCTTCAGCTAGTCACCCTAGACTCGCGTTCTTTCAGGACATGCCCAAAGGTATACCTATGTGTCTCCATGTTTCAGGCAGACGAGGTATACAATCAAAATATGTCTTCTAGAACACAATTTAGGTGAAAACTTCTGGTCTAAGGAAAGACACACCCAAATAATAAGAGATTACTCTAATGATACTATCTGTGAGATTTCCTCATGGAGTCTCTTTGTGGGTCCGTTTAGTGCGAGCTATACCCTTATAGATCCACCCACGACTTTAGCTAAGACATCTCCATGTCTGTAGCTCATGAGGTCTTTACCTTGTATCTGCATACAAGTAGATAAGCCGTGCTAGTCTTACCCGAGATCACTGATCCCCATTCTCAATGTCTCTAGACTAGGAACTTAAAATTTAGGAGTAGACATCTGGTATCCTTGAATCCTCATGATCGTGATCCCATCACTGATACTCAAGAGATACCTATTCTATTCCAAGGGTTTTATCCAGTTACTCATATATTAATAATGATATCAAAACAGAATATGAAACAAGATAAAGAACGCTTATAATTTATTCATGACAATATGAAAAAGTACATGTACGTCCTAATCTAATGAAAAGATTGTCTCTAGGACATCCATATACTAACAGATCATTGAGTACAATAAGATTCTTGTCAAAATTCCAAGGACCTTTGTTCAGAATCAACTCTTAGTCCGCTTTATAGTGATACATGTCTAAAACTACATCACACCAATCCAAACATGCTATCAATTGGTTTTGAATATTGATTTTAAAAATTAAGAGTTACATTTAGAAAAATCAGTTTATGAATTTTTGTTTTAAAATTAGTACTCCCTCGGACGGATCCAAAAATCTATTAAAGAGGGCCTAAAAAAATTTCTTCTTTTGTAATTGTTTAAACATCTAACTTTTAGTAAGTAATAATTTAAAAATATTTACTATTTTTACACATAAAATTTAAAATACTTTTTATTTTAAATAATAATAATCATTGTTATCATAAAAAAATGAACACAACATTAGTTATACACAATTTTATTCAGGTTGTGTCATGTACACTTCCTCCTTCAAGAATCCATTCAAGAAGACAGTCTTGACATTTATTTGCCAAATCTCATAGTCGTGATATGCTGCTATGGCAAGCATGATCCTAATAGATTTGATCATGGCAATGGGTGAGAAAGTCTCATCATAGTCAACACCTTGTCTTTGACGATATCCTTTCGCAACCAACCTAGCTTTATAGGTTTGAACATTGCCATTTGCATCAGTCTTTCTCTTAAAGACCCACTTATTATCGATAGGAATTTTTTCTTGCGGTTGTGGAACCAAGGTCCATACCTTGTTTTGATACATCGAATCTATTTCAGATTTCATAGCTTCTAGCCATTTAGAGGAGTCAACGTCCTTGACTGCCTCCTCATAGTTACTTGGTTCATTATCCTCTACGGTTTGTTGATTCTCAATCACAAACCCATACCTCTCAGGTGGATAGATGACCCTAGTAGACCTACGAAGTTGTGTGTTTACTTCTCCATTGGAGAACGTCGCATGCGGTGCAGACTCGGGTTCCTCAATCTGTTCTTATGGTCCTTGAACTTCTTCAAGATCAATTTTACTCTCACTGGCTCCTTGAGAGAGTAAATCATTCTCAAGGAATTCAGTATTTTTGGACACAAACACCTTGTGTTCGTCCAATGAATAAAAGTAGTATCCCTTAGTTCCTTTGGGATACCCCACAAATAGACATTAGTGCTTTTAGCACTAAGCTTGTCTGATGTCAACGATTTGACATATGCTGGCGATCCCCATACTCTGAGATAACTTAGGTTGGGTCTCTTACCATTCCATATCTCATATGGAGTGGTCTGAACAGATTTAAACGGTACCCTATTTAGAAGGTATACCACCGTGTCTAAGGCATATCCCCAAAACGATTTTGGAAGTTGAGTCTCACTCATCATAGACCTGACCATGTCTAACAAGGTTCTGTTTCTCCTTTCGAAAACACCATTTTGGTGTGGTGTGTAAGGTGCAGTAAGCTGCGAGAGAATTCCATTCTCTCTCAGATAATCCTGAAACTCATGGCTCATATATTCACCACCACGATCTGATCGTAATGTTTTAATCATTTTTCCACGCTGTTTCTCTACTTCATTCCTATACTCCTTGAACTTTTCAAAGACCTCGGATTTATATCTCATCAGGTAAACATACCCAAATCTCGATTTATCATCCGTAAAGGTAATGAAATAAGAGTATCCTCCTCTAGCCTCTATAGAAATTGGGCCACAAACATCAGAGTGAATGAGTTCTAATAACTCACTAGTCCTATGACTTTTAAGCCCTTTGGGCTTGTGACAAGTCATTTTTCTTTTTAGACAAGATTCACATTGTCCATAGGATTCCAAATCCATGGAATCTAGGTATCCATTTGCAGGCATCCTAGACAATCTTGTTTCATTTATGTGTCCTAGTCTACAGTGCCACAGATAAGATTAATTATCTGTCCTAGGTCGTTTCACATTCACATTGAGAACTTATGTTCCCGTTTCTAAAACATATAAGCCATTTACCAAAGAAGCAGTAGCATAAACCATATCATTCATAATGATAGAAAATGTTCCATCCCCAATAGTAAAAGAAAAACCATCTTGTTTTAAACAAGAAATTGAAATAATGTTTCTAGAAATGCCCGGAACATAAAGGCAATTATTCAAATGCAATAAAAGGCCCGTAGGAAAAATGAGGTTTATATCTCCTACAGCTTGAGCAGCAACTCTTGCTCCATTACCAACCCAGAGGTCAACCTCATTCTTCTCCAATCTCCTGGAACTCCTAAGTACCTGCAACATATTGCAGATGTGAGAACCACAACCGGTATCTAATACCCATGAAGTCGGATTAGCACAAAAATAATTGATCTCAATCATGTAAATACCTGAGGCAGCAGTATCACTATGTTTCTTGTCCTTCACACTCTTTAGGTAGTCTGGACAATTTCTCTTCCAATGGCCAGTCTTGCCACAGTGGAAGCACACAACATCGCTTTCGTCCTTAGGTGCACTCTTACCCTTCTTGTTGCCCTTCTTCTTCTTGGGTTTTCCTTTGGGCTTATGGGAGTTTCCTTTTGTGGGCTCCTTAGCCTTATTAGGCCCACCAATCAAAAAAGAGTGTGTCTTATCCTTTTTGGTAGACACCTCAGCAGTTGTTAACATACTTAACAACTTAGGCAAGCTCACAAGCATCCCATGCATGTTATCATTCATAATGAATTGACTAAAGGAAGATGGAAGTGATGTGAGGATTAAGTCATTACTTAGCTCGGCATCCATCACAAAGCCTAGATTTCCTAGTTTCTCAATGAGCCCAATCATCTTAAGAACATGACTGCTCACACTCATGCTCTCAGACATCCTACACGAGAACAATTCTCAAGAGGCCTCATACCTCTCATGCCTGCCTTTAACATCATACAACTCCTTGAGATGCAAGATGATAGAGGGAGCATCCATGTGCTCATGCTGCTTTTGTAGCTCAGGCGACATGGATGCCAACATGATGCATACTACCATTGTATTGTCATTCATGTGCTGCTTATGAGCTTCCATATAGTAGAACTCATAATCAGCTTCCCCTTCCTTAGGAGCTATGGGTAAATTACCTTCTAGGACATACGCGATTTTCTTGGCCCTAAGAACAATTCTAAGGTTCCGATACCAATCCATAAAATTTTAACCGTTCAGTTTGTTCGTATCGAGAATAGAGCGCAGTGACAGTTGATTAGTCATACTATTATCTGAGAAGATGTAAAGATAAACTAATCAATATATTGTCATGAAATAAGAACAAATCATTAAAGACTTTAAATAACATTCCCCTCCCACTATTTTATCTAAGTCAATTACCCTTGTTATTTTGACTTAGGGTTATTTTATCTTAAAATTACCTTAGTGGGATTAAGAGTACGATTATTTATTTTAATCTTCGTCTGAGACCGCAAAAATTAAACTAAATAATGGGTTGATCCTTATCAACAGTATCTCATACCTTCTCTTAGCATCAGGTTGACAACTCCTTGTCACTTAGTGGTGCATCTAATGCAACCAACCTGGCACTATTACCCCAAATACATAAGCCTGGCTGAGCCTGCAACTCATGCATTCAGTTAAGCACTAACCAGCACCTTAAGTGTCTCACACTTCTAATACTGTTCTTACTCAACGAAACAGTGGGTCCCAACTGAGTTGTGGCGCACCACCATTTAGAGGAACTTCGAGTGGCACTGGTGGTGGGAGGTAATCATGTGCTTAATAATTGATTCCTTTTAAGGGTTTCTTTTATTTTAATAGGTCTCATCAAACGTGTAAGTACTATTATCATGCTAGTCGTATCCTATGTCAAACATCTATCGGATTACACTAGTCGCTTTTGGACATGCATAATAAAACATACATTCACGGTTGTCCATATCATGCATACTAGTCATTTTAAAACATACATCTGCGATACTCTATCTCATGCATACTAGTCGGTTTTAAAACATACAAGCATACATAAAACAGATTTTATATGAGATAGTCATGGTGCTCGTGCATTCTTTCTTCTTGCTCCTAGGCCGCGGCTCCATCATGAAATCTTCCATGCCTAAACGCCACTAGCCTAACTTTTCTAATTACAAAATAATTAAAGAAACTCCAATACATCTTTGGAGGAACAAAAGAATATACAAAATTTAAAATTCAAAATTACAACTCCAATTTAAACTAAAACAAAATTTAAATTTAAATTTAAAAACATTTAAATACAAATATTTAAATTCGGGCACTATGACCATCCCCTTCCAAATCTGCACCTTAAAAGATAGACAACTAACAAGCACACAATATTATTTTCTCTCAAATGGCCGAAATATGCATCCAAATACATAATTCAAAATTTTGTTGATTCTTTCTCAAACAACACAAAATTAAACATACAATCAATCATTTATATACATAGACTTGTATCAAAAATTTTGTCACAAAATTATGTTATGCTCATGAACAATTCATTATAACAAGACACAAAAATAACATGATCAAAATGAACAAAATTAATAACCCTAATTTTTATTCATGTGACCACGGCATGCATAGAATATTTCATACATTTTGAAAACAAAATTATGGAGAAAACAATGCATTTGAATATTCATATCATGGCTGAATCATATTCCTTTCTTAAAAGATGTTTCGTTTGAAATATTTCACAAAGAATCATAAAGAAACAAAACCATGCAATCATATTACAAACAACATATTATAACAAACAAGGTACCATCACCCGTCGATAGTAAAGCAACTTGGCTCTGATACCACTTGAAAGATAGGGCCATGAAGCCCGAAGTCATGTGAGAAAAACAAAATTTTCAAGCGGAAACACACATACCACACAAGAATCATTCTTTAGGACATAGATGTTACCTTGTTTATATTCGTAACTTGAAGATCAAGGATAGGCTTGAAGATACAAGCCCTCTAATGTTGATCCACACCACTTCTTGTCAAGACTCAAGAACACTTCTTGAAGACCACCAACAAACACCAAAGGAGGTAGGCTAGGCACATCAATGGAGAGGAAGAAGGTTAGGTTTCAAAGTGTTTTTACTTATCTAAGAGACTCATCAATAGATGATATTGGTGGCTAAATTTTCTGTCAAAACTCACACAAGGGGGCACGTGAAAATAGAGGAAGATAGATAGGATTTTTCCAAAAAAACTAGTAGAGAACTATGATCAGAATAGCATACTTTATAGAAGAGTTTGAGTAAGATTTTTTTAACCAAAAAACTGATTATGAAGCATCCCACACGTGAAGAAAAGATGGAGTTGTTGCATTTCAAAAATTCCCAACAACCTCCTATCATATCCTCCTAAGACTAAGTCAATTACTTGGGATTTATTTTGCCAAATGATAATCATATATTAGCCGTATGTAAGCCCCATAATTAACCCTCAAACTTCTTCCTAAAATCTAGGACATGATCAAGATAAGATGCTAGTTGAATTCAAATTCAAATCTAGCTCTTATATTCTCTTTTTGATATGAAACTAACTACTATAGTTAATTCATATTTAAATTCAAAATTTAAATTATCAAATTTAAATATTAGATAATTAATTTAACTATTTAAATTAATTAATAATGTCTTGGACTATCCAAGCCCATTAACTCCATTCATACGCCCCTATTTTTTTAAGATAGGTATCAAAACTCCTTCTTGGGCCAATAACCATTATTAGTTCAGAAACCTTTAATGCTATAATGTCATGACAACAAACTGTTAGTGTGTGACCCATTAGGCCCAACATAGCCATTGACATAAATGAGTTTGGGCCCAACAAGGCCACTACCCATTTAATGACATCACGGAGCACTAGCAATGCTTTATTGCCTCAGAACTAGTTAAGTAAATGACAAGATCATCCTATTAAATCTATTTGGTTTCCGTATGTATTTCCTTTCGTCTCGGTTACCTACCCATAAAACCTAGGGTAAGGAAACGTATCTGCCCTTGCGGTCTAGGGTAAGCTTTAATATGAAATAGGGAGTCTCCAATTTTACTAACTCTAAAGGTAGATCATCTCATGATTTCTTTTACTATGCATAGATTCCCGAGTCCCGTAAATGTCATCCCGATTTCTCCGATTTACAGATAACTTAATCTCTCACAGAGATTTGACAAATTCCTTCAGCTAGTCACCCTAGACTCGCGTTCTTTCAGGACATGCCCAAAGGTATACCTATGTGTCTCCATGTTTCAGGCAGATGAGGTATACAATCAAAATGTCTTCTAGAACATAGTGTAGGTGAAAACTTCTGGTCTAAGGAAAGACACACCCAAATAATAAAAGATTACTCTAATGATACTATCTGTGAGCTTTCCTCATAGAGTCTCTTTGTGGGTCCGTTCAGTGCGAGCTATACCCTTATAGGTCCACCCACGACTTTAGCTAAGACATCTCCATGTATGTATCCTTGAATTCTCATGATCGTGCTACCATCACTGATACTCAAGAGATACCTATTCTATTCCAAGGGTTTTATCCAGTTACTCATATATTAATAATGATATCGAGATAGAATATGAAACAAGATAAAGAGCGCTTATAATTTAGTCATGACAATATGAAAAAGTACATGTACATCCTAATCTAATGAAAAGATTGTCTCTAGGACATCCATATACTAACAGATCATTGAGAATAATAAGATTCTTGTCAAAATTCCAGGGACCTTTGTTCAGAATCAACTCTTAGTCCGCTTTATAGTGATACATGTCTAAAACTACATCACACCAATCCAAACATGCTATCAATTGGTTTTGAATATTGATTTTAAAAATTAAGAGTTACATTTAGAAAAATCAATGTATGAATTTTTGTTTTAAAATTAGTACTCCCTCAGACGGATCCAAAAATCTATTAAAAGGGGCATAAAAAAATTTCTTCTTTTGTAATTGTTTAAACATCTAACTTTTAGTAAGTAATAATTTAAAAATATGTACTATTTTTACACAAAATTTAAACTACTTTTTATTTTAAATAATAATAATCATTGTTATCATAAAAAATGAACACAACGTTAGTTATACACAATTTTATTATAGTTATCACCTTAACAAATTTTATTCTAATTATCACCTTAACAATTACAGAAATAACAACAAACACAATTAGTTTTATATAATTTTACACTAACTAAACTGAATGATTATTATAATTATTATAATAATAACATAGATAATTATTTTACATAATTTACAATTTACATTAACTAACTTAAATGCAACATTATAATTATCATGTGAGAAAAAATTGTTCCAAAATAATTATCATTTTAATTTTTTAATGCAACATTAATTACTTTTTCCACTCATAACCCTTATAATATTAATGCTAGACAACAAAATCTATAGATGAATTAATGATGATATAAGGTTAATTTTGTAAAATTATTATATTGGGACAAAAGGAGTAAAGTGTTTTATAAATTAATTAGTAAACAAATCTTATATTTTTGTTTAGTCCTAGGAGCTCTTTATCATATTTAATTAGAGAATGGAAATGTGACATTCCTTATTTCTTTTCCTACATGTGTTTCTTTTTATAGACCACCATTCATGTTTAAGCCATAATAAGGTATTAATATAGACACCTCTATCAATAGAAATCTAAACCTTAATTTTCCACATTTTAAAACAAATTATAAGGATGTTTGAGGAAATAAGTGTTTCGATTGAAATAAAAAAGCATATAAGAAAAGACATCTCTGCTCACTGCATTGAAAAAGAAGTCTCCAAAGGTTGAGTGAAGCCTCATCAAAATGATGACTTAAAGCTTCCTTTGAATTTCTCAATCTCAACAAGTTGCAAATGACATCAAGAAAGCCTCATTCTGAATAAATATCAAAGGCTACAATGAAAACAACATCAAAATGATGCATACAACTAAACCTAAGTCAAGTTCTAAAAACAATCTGGCAATAAAATAGCAGCACAGTATCTTGAAGATTGTTCAAAAGTCTTTAACTAAGAACAAATTGATCAAGTTAACAATGAGAATCTACAAAAGCTATCAATGTGCTAAAGTAAGCTACTTTAGAACGACTCTTTTTGTAAAGAAATTATCAGGATGATGGAATGAAACAATCTATAAATGAACATCCTAAAGTCTTCATCAGAATGAACCTACATCATAATGGTTTCTTCTCAGTTACATCATAAATTCATAATGGTTCCTTCTCAGCAACATCAGAATGAATTTTAATAAATCTTCAGAAAATGCTCATATTTGAACATCAGAATGATCTTTCAAAACAAACATCAAGTCAATCAAGTCAAGTACAACTGACATACACTTTTTGAACTTCACTTTATGAAGCTGCAAAGCTGAGGGCTCCACTTCTAACAGATATATTTATGGGGTTTTAAAGAATTGAAGGAAGCCTTTGAGAGTAACTCAAAGCAAGCAAGAAAAGATAAACCAACCTCTATTGAGGATTTTGTACAGTACAATATGCTTTAAACCTCTCTGATTGAGAGTGATCACTTCTTTGCTCCAAACAATGATATACATATTTGTAATAGAGAAAAGTGAAACCTATAGGGAGTCCTCAAAGAGGTAAAAAGATGGGGAGATTTTTTGCTATTAGGACATGACCTTCATTAAATTTAGTGAACAAGGAACTTCTTAATTTAAAAGAATAACTTGTGAATTAATTTTGGACACACAAGAATTGGTGTAATTTAAACAACAAAAGATAAATGAGTATTCAAGCTTATCTATTAATTAGTAACCACTTATGTTGTTCAATTGGAACGTAGTAAGGCTAGCAGGATGCCAAAGCCTTTAGATCACTCAAAATCTTGGATATCTAACTGAAGATCATACAGAGTAGGATACATCTATATAAGAGAATATGGTAGGATAAAGTCCAAGTACAAATAAGTTTACTATTCGCGGGTACTAAAAACATCAACTATACAAATTTGGGAGATATTAGTTTTTCAAAAGGAGGGGATATGAATACCCACTATATAAGTCATAAACATTTGCAACAATAAAGAGGGTAACTCTAGAATAGTGGCCTCCCACAGATAGAATATACAAAATAAAACAAAACACAAGCATATATATATATATATATATAGGCACATCGAATACTGCAGAAGCATAAAAACTGTTTGTGGTTTGGGATGTCACATATCATCATAGTTTTATGTGTTTACCTCTTGTAGCTTTCAACTTGGTTGATTGACTCATTATCTCTAGCAAATCTTCCAAACTATCTCTTGAGGGGGAATGAGTAGGGTGTGTGGCCACCTCTCCTTTTTCTAGGTTTTTATCTACTTGTTAATGACCGAAGTAGGAGTATTTATATTAGTCTTTGGACTCTTCTCATAGTCTCAGCCCAATTGTGCTCAACTAAAGAGCATAGGCCCAACAATCTTCCACTTGCTCTTTTGAGTACAAACTTAGGTCTAAGAACCCAAGACCATGTAACTCATAAGTCATCATTAACTGAAACACCTCATCCCTTGTCTCAAGCTAGCTTGGGGATCCACCATATGTAATTAATCAAGGCTCCTGATAATCAACAGAATGATTATCTAATTCGGTGCTACTCCACTAAAAGCCCAAACTTGAACTCCAAGATTAATAACACAAATAACACATATAATCTAAATATGCACCGCTCCTTTGTAATATATTGATAATTGATTGATGAGTTTTCTGTTACTCAATCAATTATTTATCCCCTGTTTAGTCAGGTAAGACCTGAACTCTCCAGATAGGTATTCACCTCCTCGGTCAGACCTAAGAGTCTTGATTTGAATACCAAAATGTTTTTCTGCCTCAGCCTTAAACTCTTGGAATTTTCCAAAAGCTTCAAACATATGACGCATCATGTATATGTATCCAAATCTTGAGTAATCATCAGTAAATGTGATGAAGTACTCATACCCTCCTTTAGCCTGGACATTTATTGGTCCACATACATCAGTATGTACCAATTCCAGCTAAAGTGTGTCACGATTTCCTTTGGCCTTAAAAGACCGCTTTGTCATTTTACCCTCTAAGCAAGATTCACATACTGGTATTAGTTCAAAAAATAGGGATTTTAAAATCCCACTTTTACACAAACCTTGTATCCTGTTAGAGTTAATATGACCTAATCGCAAATGCCAAAAATAAGTTTCATTTGAAACTTTTCATTTCTTAGATAGATGAACATGTTCTTCTTCTCCTAATTCAACATGATTAACTTCATGGGGTATAGAACTAAGGAAATAAAGACCATTAAATAAAGTACCGAAACATATAAAAGAAGATGAACTCCTTATAGAAACAGAGGAATAAAATTGAATTGTCAAACCACGTTTAATTAAACAACTAACAGAAATTAAATTCCTCTTAAAATCCAGAACAAATAAACAGTCTTCTAAAACCAAAGTTCTACAATTATCAAAAGATAAAATAACTTGTCCTAATGCTAGTGCAGACACAAATTCCCCATTTCCAAGCCTCAAAACTCTTTGTCCTTGACCAATAGGCAAGCTATGTTTGAATCACTGCAAAGAGTAACAAACATGGTTAGTGGCTCCTAAATCAATGATCCATTTATTGTAACGACTCACCTCGTCGCTACTGTATCTCTGCTCTTAAGCAAAAAATTAACGTAACTTTTGTTAAAAAGAACACCCTTTTTAGGAATTTATCAATGAAAATTGTAGTAAATCTTTCGCGAGCACATGATGACCATCATCACAAGAAAAGTACGTACTCAAAGGCACGCATGAGGCATTTCAAATATATATATATATACCAAGCAGAATTTAATTACAGATACAAAAGACTATGTTCAAAATATATCAAATGTTTTACAAAGGAAGTAAGGAATTAAACATCAGGGTGTGATTAGCAAAACATGGGTACGACTATCAAAAACAAGGGGTACATCTAGTAAAATACAACTCATGTCCGGGATCTAGTCCATCGACATCCCGGCTACTCGGCGGCTCCTACCCAAGAAGCGGTCATCTTTTCGGTCACCTACTGCTTTCCATCTGCTCACACGAACACGGTTCGTGATCATCACAAGTACCCAAACCACCCCATACAACAAAACAAGGGTGAGTTCATTATGTAAAACAACAAGCAAAAGATAACATTAGTTAAGGAAGATAGTCAAGCGTTACAATATCACCACAAAGCTAAGATATTTCAACACGCAACCAATCATGAACAGGCATTCAGGAACATTCCACAAATCGACTTAAATAAAACTGTCTAGCATGATGCATGTTCCTGTCTTAACTCTCAATCATGCAATGTGGTACCATCCCAGAAATAGGCCAAATCCATGGTCTGAATGACAGCTGTAGTTGATGTCAGGGTCACTCTGTCGTGCACGGGACTCACCCCCTCAGTGGTGATCAGCCAAAGGGGTGTCATAAGGATCTTCCTACAGACGTGGCCCCCAGTACTTCTTGTACTATTACAGTCAATCATCCTATTTTTGCCATGCAGAATGAAGTGTGTCTCTCATGGGTGCCATCAACGTGTGGCCCGGCACAGGAACTTCTCGCCCTGGCTAGGATCTCGATACCCTCCCATGTTACATACACACTGCCCCAAACGAGGGCCACCCCAACACGGCTACAAACACATATGTCTCTCATGGGCAACATCAACGTATGGCCTGGCACAGGAACTTTTTGCCCCAGCTAGGATCTCCATACCCTCCCATGTTACATACACACTGCCCCAAACGAGGGCCGCCCCAACACGGGCTCATCAATGCACTGACCGTGGCCCTTGTGAGGTTCACCATTGGTCCCGGCATCTCACGTTCTGCATGCGCACCTGCATGCTCCGTAACCCGCTTAACTCGACTTACCCTTCCCGGTAGCCGACATCCAAAATGGGTGTAGCACATGTATACAACCCGGCTTACCCTTCCCTGTAGCCGACATCAAAAACGGGTGTAGCACATGTATACAACCCGGCTTACCCTTCCCGGTACTCAGCACCTTCACGAACACTTCTGCAGTGTCTTGGGAGCCTTTCAGCATCAAAATGCCAACTTCACACATATGCATAAGGAGTTCTTACAACATCAACTCCCCCTTCAAGAACACCACACTAGAACATCATTAACACTAACACAAAAACCAACCAAGAACATAAAGCGTAACCCATTACATCCATTCAAAGGCATGTTTTTTGGAAAACAACATTCTCATAAAGACATGCAATCATCGTCATGGTTGGACTCCTTGGTCCTCAACCATGTTACCTAAGGCTGTTATCAAACATAATAAACTCCCTTACCTAACTAGGAGTTTGTTCACGAGCTTCACGACGGGTTGTCCTAAGCTTTTGTTTCGGCCACGAGTTCCTCCTCGACGTCGGGGTTTCGTGGCAGCATCGGCGAGTTCAAGGTGGTACAAAAAGGTTGAGGGAGAAAGGGTTCTGGGTGTGAGTAAGCTTGGAAGATAAGGAGAGAAAACGCAAAGGAGAAGAATAGAAGAAAACATGCTTCCACTGCATGCTCCTATGCTTAAGTACTCAGCTGACAGGGCAGGTTTGCCTTTCATGCAAACACATCAACTGCAAGTCAACAAGGACAACTATCAACCACTAACACGCATACCAAGGCAAGGGCACTCAAAACATCAATTATCAAATAAAACATACAATAAAATATATAATTAATCACCATAACCCACACATAAACGTCCAGCATAGCAACTTATAATTCGGGGTGTTACATTTATCATCATAATTCTCCACTAAGAAATCCTCAATCACAAGTAAATTACCCATACCTAGTCAGATCATACATGGGCAATTTTTCTTCCAATGCCCCTTTTGACCTCACTTGAAGCACTTGCTTGTTGGCTGCTTCTATGGTTTGGCAACTGAAATACCTAAATTCTTCTTCTTCTTGTTCTTGTAACCTCCCTTGGTTTCCCCTTAGGTGTAACAGAACCTTCAGCAAACAATACACTTCCTTGCTTGGCCAGAGACTGTTCAGCACTCTCAAGCTCATGCATTAGCTGAGTAAGATCCAGTTTCAGTTTGTTCATGTTATAATTCATTCTGAACTGGTTGAAATGATCAGGTAGTGACTGCAAGAGGAGGTCAACTTTCACCTCCCGTTCAAAGTTAATCCCATGGTCATCTGCTTGTTTGAAGTTTGCTATCATTGTCAAACAATAATCCCACACACTTCCACCAGTCATCACTGTTTTGGTGACTACAGCCAGTGCATTTTGCCTAGCAAAACTGCTAGGAGTAGAAAACATGTTATCAAGAGTCCGAAGCATTTTTGCTCCACTCTCAAGCATGTTTACTTGCTCATGCAGGTGATTAACGAAACTTGCTAAAATGTAGCAGCGAAC
Source organism: Glycine tomentella (assembly GCA_007407185.1). Classification (NCBI taxonomy): domain Eukaryota; kingdom Viridiplantae; phylum Streptophyta; class Magnoliopsida; order Fabales; family Fabaceae; genus Glycine; species Glycine tomentella. Next base: position 45,556 of record PYAF01003858.1, read on the forward strand.
TGCAACACTCGCCTTCTCCCAGTCAGAAAACTTTTTCTTCGTTTCCTTAGAATCATTTAGGTTATGCTAGCTTAGGGGTAGTCAGGACAAAGTTGAGTTTTTCATATTGCAGAACAATATCCAAATTAGTTTTCCATTTTTTATAATTTGTACCATCCATGGGTTTTTGACTTAAGATAGTAGCTAACGGATTGAAAAAACACGACATTTTCTGGAAAAAAATTGCAAAGCACACAATTTACAAACAAGAAATTTAATAAACAGATTAATGGCAAGTAGATTCTTATAACTACTTATTGTTTATTGTTAACAATCCTTCAGTTTTCCTTAGAAGGCTTATGTTGGGCAAGTCACTTGTAAAAAACTGAAATTTTTATTTGGGCCTTCGATGCCATTACAAGAGCCTCGTTAGGAGGGTTAATAATTTTATCAAATTTGAATGTAATTAACCATCGTTCAATTTCAAAAATTATCCTTAGTATCTAAGCATTGCCGACGTTGGGCCTTATAATACTTTACTAAATTTTTTGAATTTGTTGAGATCCATTCAAATAAAATCTGGTCATCCTTATCCGTTGGGGCTTCACAAGACCATTTTATTAATGAATCCACAATGGAGCCCGTAGGTTTAAAAATTAATATTTTAATGTTAAAACCTTCACCCATTCAATATTTTTGTTACAAGGAATTTAAAAAAAAATATTATTGTCCAATCATTAGTCTAGAATTTGAAATTCATAATGATTATTAATTTGAATTCAAAATCAAATTTGAATGTAATTATCCATCTTTCAATTTCAAAAATTATCCTTAGTATCTAAGCATCGCCACATTGGGCCATACAATACTTTACTAAAAAATTTGAATTTGTTGAGATCCAGTATCTTTGTCAAGCTGGACCCTGATGAGGGATGGGAATGGCTGAATACATATGCCCGTACGCAAATCTGGTCATCCTTATCCGTTGGGGCTTCACATGACCATTATATTAATGGACCCACAATGGAGCCCGTAGGTTTAAAAATTAATATTTTAATTTTAAAACCTTCACCCATTCAAATTTTTTTAAAAAAATTCAATTTCCAAGATTAACCTAGGTCGACTCAGAGACACGATCAATTTGGTTCCAACTTCAATTCACTAATAAACAGTAGGAGATTTTTATTGAAAAGTTTGCATGTGATGAGTAAAAATTTTGAAAACACAAACTATAATTGAAGAAAAATGCAAAAACTAATAGAATTGATAAGAGGTATTGTAAAATAGTTTAAAGAACATCAATCAAATTCACCAAACCAAGCAATGCGAATTATCATAGTTCTCAGATAATGATTCTGTTATGAAAGTTCATTCAATTTCATTAGAAGCAGTTCAATCGAATTAACCCCTAAATTAATTGAAATCATAAACCTAATTGAAATATCATCCAAATAATTTGTGATTAAAATTTGAAAATAGGAAATGAATCCATAACCTAATCCGTTTTTGTAATGCCTCGAGTTTTAAGCATGTAATTAAGCTTAGATTAAGCTCATGATTGAGGATCATAAATATGCTTACGGATATTCAGAGAAAAGCTTGAGAAAGAGAGATGTAGGCTGATTTATGAGTTTTCTGAGGTTCCACGCTTGGAGCGTGGGTGTCCACGCCTGGGGCGTGGGAAACAGCTCAGAAAACCAATTC
>PYAF01003858.1:77118-90016 GCA_007407185.1 Glycine tomentella
ATGAAAAACATGCTTATTTTTGACAAAGTTGTGATGTAATGATGAGTTGTGGTTGGGAAAAGAGTTTGGAGTTACTTGTAAATTTTTATTTTGAACTCTATAAACTTCTTTGGTGCTTAGCTTCATTTCCAGATTTATCCACCTTGTCCCTAGCCCCATTACAACCTTAAAAAGTCCTCTTGATTTATGCATGCATGTTGTAAATAGTGGAGAAGGTAGAAATTGAGCAAGCCTATGGTAGGATAATTTCCTTGAGTAGATTTGAGTGATACACTTGATACCTATACACTTGAGAGAATGATTGTGAACTTTCTGTGATAACCATATTGCATAGTTGACGTTAATATCTGAGACTGCTCTGTTTCATAATGTGAGATGAAGGAATATCTGTTGTTTTGTAATGTTGATCTTTTGAGCTTCATGACTATTGTTCACCATCTTGCATTTTTTTTTTGTTGCAATCGTTGGACAGGAAGTTATCTTTTGATAAGTTTTAATTTTGCTCAGGAGTGCAAAAGGATAAGTGTGGGGGAATTTGATAAGCGATTTTTATATCACTTATTTGCTACTCTTGATTGATAGTTTATTATCCTTTTTGGTGTGTATTTAATCTCTTTAGTGTTGATTAATACTTTAAGCTTTTAGATAGATTTTTATTTCTTATTAGTTAAAATTTCAAATTTGCACAGTTTTTGTATTTTGGCCATAACTTTTGCTACTGATGTCCGTTTGAGCTGATTTTTCTTTTGTTTTTGAGATAATTCAAATATCTGCAACTTTCATGCAGAAATCAAGCTCAAATTCTGTCAAATAAATGGACGAAATTGGCCCTCAAGTCTGCAGTGAAAATCTGGAATTTATTTAATAGCTAGGGACAATTATGTCATTTTGCCAAAAAGTAAAACTTAAATATTTTGTGTCACTTTTAAACATTGGGACGGTGCTGGAAGTGCAGAGCACTGTTTTTACCTCTTAAAAACAGAGACTTACGAAGCAAAGGGAAAAAGGAAGGAAGCTTATACCCATTTTTTTATTTTCATGGTTTCATAATTTTTTCTTATATTTTCTTCTGCAGATGTAACTATGGTAGGCCAAGATCCTTGTAACCAACTCAAAATGGAGATTCCCATGGATTAATCTAGAGGATTTGTGCTCTTTTGCTCAGATTTGTTTCTCCTCTTTCCTTATTTTCGTTTTTGTTCTTGATCATGTTTTTTATCATAGTTTTGTGGATGCTTATGTGTTTGATTCTAGGTTCTGATTTCTTTTCTATTTTCTACCCTTTTATTATGCTCCATTTTCATTTTTTAAGCTATCTCCTATATATTCTATTTTCTATTTTAGTTGTATTTGGGTGTTTCTGTTGTTTTAGGTTATCTCTGGTTTTTGTTCAATTGTTTCTCTGGTTAGTGAAAATTCCTGTTTTGGTGTAGGTTGTATTTCTGTTTTTGGTTCCTTTTATAGTTTGTTTTATTGACTTTCTATTTTTCTTTATGTATCTAGTTGCTATATTGTGTTTTCTGTGTAGTGTTTGTGAAATTTCTGATAATAGGGAAGGGAGGGATTAAATGCTAGATTTAGTATTTAGGTTGATTTATCCAATGATCAATAATTAGACCGGTTTAAAATGATCACTGTGCAATTGTAATTGTGAGCATGCCGTGTTTAATTGAATGCTAGGCGATCATCTAGTAGAAAGGATATTCTAAGCGAATGTAGAGATTTCGGTTTGTTTAGAATCAACCACAAAGCTGTTATTATTTTATCCGATGATAGATATCCAAGGAATCTAAATTCTGAGTTGGTTACTCGTTTTTAAATTGTTAAATTACTTATAACGTTCTGTTGCTCTAATCTTTTTGAAACTGAACTCAAATCCCTCTTTTACATTCCTGTTAATTATGATAATGCAATGCCAGTTCCAAGTGTGAAACGATCCAGATTTGCTACTATACTATTGAATATATTTAGCCTGGTATTTGACTGAGTTCGACAGCTCACGTCAATCTCTTTGTTCATGATGAAGAGAGAACAAAGCATCCATTTTTTGAATCATCAAGCTCTCAAATTCATAGTAGTGAGGTTGAGATGGTGCTTCTTCTTCTTGATCTTCTTCAACCTCTCCTACAAGGTTTGCTTCATCTTTACCTTATTCACCTTCCTCTTCAGCCAAGGGGATAGGTTGACCAGCCATTTGCCAACCATAGGGTGTCTTCACCATCCCAAGCTTGGTGAGATGCTTTTCCTTAATCTGGCTGTTGTTTGAGTTGGTATGATCCTTAACCTCATTTGACACATCCACTTGAAAGTAGTCAATGAATCTTGAAACCAAAACAACATAAGGGAAAGGATAGTTTACCAATCTCTTTGCCTTTTGCATGATCTCTTGAAGAATGAGAATCCAATTAAGCTTGATTCCATGCTTCAGTCCATAGACAACTTGAAGATCATCATCAGTAGCTTGTTCATGATTGGTAGACCTTAGAGTGAGCACATAGGTGATGATGTAATGTAGGGGTCTATCCTCATAAGTCATAGGTCCAATGCCTAATCTCAGCCTTAGGTTCATGTGAGGATCAATAAGCATACCTCTATATGTTTCCATCTTATTGTATCCTTCAGCTTCTTCATCAAATCTCCTCTCTCCACCAAAGGAGATCCCAGCAACCTCCTGCCATATCTCTGGAGTTATCTCCATGGAAACTCCACTCACTTGTGTGAGGATAGTTCCATGCATGGAGATCTTGGCACAGGTGTAGAAAACTTTTACCAAGTCTGGGTAATAAGTCCCTTGCATCTCCACAAACTTGGTGAGACCTTGCTGTTCTAATAAATGAGGGATGTTAAATCCCTGTTCAGTGAATCATCCAAGGCTCAAGTACTTTGGTGGACAAAGAAGCTTTGTTGCATTGAACTGTAAATAGTTTATCATGTCAGATTCTTTGGTAAAACAGTGATCAAGCCTACTGATCACAGGATTTGAGGGTTGAGCTTCATGGTGTTTGGCTTTCCTCTTTGAGGTTTTGGCTCTTTTGGATGTGGACATTTTTAGAACGAAATTAGGGTTTTGGGAGAGAAGATAAGTTCAGTTTTAGAACTTATGAGGCTTAATGGTGTGTGAGTAGAAATATAGAGATAGAGAAGTAGAACAAGCAAAGCTTGAATGGTATGAATTCTCAAATCACAAAGGGTCTCTATTTATAGATGATTTGGATGTAATGGGCAGTTCTTAATTCGAAAATATGACTGTTGTAACCATTAACCACTAACATTAAGGCTTAAATTCTATTAAAAAGTGGTTTAATGCAAATGGGCAGTTTCAAAACTGTCAGATTTTTGCAGTAACCACTTAAATAATCGATTATATCGATATGTAATCGATTATTTCATTCAAAAATTCAATTATGAGAAAATCTGTAATCGATTAAAATACAGGGTTAATCGATTATTTCAGCACATATGGTTTATTGAAGACGAAGTGTAATCGATTATGATTTGAGATAATCGATTAAAGCAGAGTGAAGTAGTTTTCTCAGACATGCATGATGCAAATAATCGATTAATTCGATGAAGTGATCGATTATTCCAGACATGTTAAAATTTGAAAAACAATCTGATATACATGTAATTGATTATTCCGTTGATGTAATCGATTATTCGAGAGTGAACTTGATTTTTCTGAAACTCGAGTTATGGAATAATCGATTAGTTCATCAACTTAATCGATTACAAACCACTTTAATTCAGTTGTAGAAGCCTCAGATGAGCAAATAATCGATTATGCTTTAATGGTAATCGATTATATCAGTAAGACTATCACATTTATCAGCCACAAGTAAGTTTTCAGCTAGCAATGGAGTTTATGTCTTTCATGCTTTGATTAAGTCATTCAAACACAAGGTAATAAGCATAGACATGTCAATCAACATATACTAGACTCATCTAATATACCAAGCATGTTTCTTAAAGTGAAAAACCTATCTCTATCTAAGGGTTTGGTAAATATATTAGCCAATTGTTTGTTACTTTCAGCAAATTCAATCTTAATGTTACCTTTTTGTACATGGTCTCTGATGAAATGGTGTCTGATTTCTATGTGTTTTGTTATGGAATGCATGATTAGATTCTTGGATATGTTTATTGCACTTGTATTATTACATAAAATTGGAATGTGTTGAAGTTCCACACCAAAGTCTTGGAGTTGTTGCTTCAACCATAAGCTTTGAGCACAGCAACTTCCAGCTGATATATACCCAGCTTCTGCTGTTGATAAAGCTACACACGATTGCTTTTTGCAATGCCAAGAGATTAAAGAGCTTCCCAATAAATGACAAGTACCACTTGTGCTCTTTCTATCCAATTTTCATCCTGCAAAATCAGATTCAGAAAAACCAATTAAGCTGATAGATGTACCTTTTGGATACCAAAGTCCCACTTTTGGTGTAGATTTTAGATACTTTAAGATCCTCTTTACTGCAGTTAGATGAGATTCTTTAGGATTAACTCGATATCTAGCACACAAGCAAACACTTAGCATAATATCCGATCTACTTGTTGTAAGATAAAGCAATGATCCTATCATTCCTCTATATCTTGACTCATCAACTCTTTTCCCTTTTTCATCTGAATCTAGATAGGTAGAAGTTGTCATTCGTGTTGTTGTAGCTTTGCAATTCTCCATGTCAAACTTCTTTAACATTTCCATGCAGTATTTTGATTGACAAAGGAATGTCCCATTCTTTATTTTCTTGACTTGCAATCCTAGGAAGAATGTGAGTTCTCTCATCATTGACATTTCAAACTCTTTCTGCATACAAGCTGAAAATTCTTTACATAAAGAGTGATTAGTGGAACCAAATATAATGTCATCTACATAAATTTGTACTAAAAGTATATCTTTGTTTCTTCTCTTAATGAACAAGGTTTTATCCACTTCACCTCTTGTGAATGATTGATCAAGCAAAAGCTTGTTTAATCTCTCATACCAAGATCTTGGTGCTTGTTTCAAACCATATAAAGCTTTCTTTAATCTATATACATGATTAGGATATTGATGATCTATAAAGCCAGGTGGCTGATCAACATAAACCTCTTCATCAATATAACCCTTAAGGAATGTGGTTTTCACACCCATTTGAAACAATCTGAAGTTTAACATACATGCATATGCAAGCAATAACCTTATGGCCTCTAATCTAGCAACTGGAGCATAAGTCTCATCATAATCAATGCCTTCCTCTTGGTTGTAACCTTTTGCAACCAATCTAGCTTTGTTTCTTATTATGATGCCACTTTCATCCAGCTTGTTTCTAAAAATCCATTTAGTGCCAATAGGTATATGAGTTGAAGGTCTAGGAACAAGTTCCCAAACATTATTCCTTTTAAATTGGTTTAACTCATCATGCATAGCAATCAACCAATGTTCATCAAGTAAGGCTTGTTCAATATTATTAGGTTCAATTTGAGATACAAAAGCCATAGTACAACATAGATTTCTTAGAGAAGATCTAGTAGATACCCTCTTAGATACTTCACCAATTATGTTGTCTAATGATAAATCTCTTGTGGTTCTCCAATCTTTGTGCTTAAGTGTTGTTGCTTCTTGATTAGACTCTAGTTGTGCTTCATCTTCTTCTTGTTTGCTTTCTTCAATAGGCTGCAATTTTTCTTCTTTATTTTCTGCATCATTATCACTTAAAACTTCTTCTAGAGAAGGGTTAGATTCATCACATACAATATGTACAGATTCTTCAACACACAAGGTTCTTTTGCTAAAGACTCTATAGGCCTTACTTTACAAGGAATATCCAAAAAAGATAGCTTCATCAGCTTTTGAATCAAACTTGCCAAGATTGTCTTTTCCATTGTTTAAAACAAAACATTTACAGCCGAATATTCTTAAGTGAGAAATGTTTGGTTTTCTTCCTTTATATATTTCATAAGGGGTTTTCTTCAAACAAGGCCTTAAGATAATTCTATTCAAGGTGTAGCAAACAGTGCTCACTGATCAGCCCAAAAATGTTTAGGTAATTTTGTTTCATTTAAAAGAGTTCTTGCACCTTCTTCAAGTGATCTGTTTTTCCTCTCCACAACACCATTTTGTTGAGGTGTTCTTGGAGCTGAAAAATTGTGATTGATTCCAAAATCTTCACAGAACTTTTCAAAGTGTTCATTTTGGAATTCACCACCATGGTCACTTCTAATTGAAACAATATTACAGCCTTTTTCATTTTGAATTAACTTGGCTAATTTCTTAAAAGCTGTGAATGTTTGGCTTTTAGATCTAATGAACAGTTTCCAAGTGTATCTAGAATAGTCATCAACAATGACAAAGCCATAGTAATTTCCTCCTATGCTCATAGTTCTTAAGGGACCAAATAAGTTCATGTGAAGCAATTCAAGAGGTCTTGAAGTAGAAATCATATTCTTACTTTGAAAAGAGTTTTTAGTTTGCTTCCCTCTTTGACATGCTTCACAAATCTTATCTTTCTTAAACTTAAGCTTAGGTAGACCAATTACTAAGTCTTTTCTTATTAACTTGTTGAGATGATGCATGTTAATATGTGATGTTCTTCTATGCCATAACCATGTCTCATTAGCTTTACTTATTAAACAATCAATTTTATGTATGAATGCATGGTCAATTGATAGAGCATAGATGTTACCCTTCCTTTTGCCAATGTGTGCAACTTTTCCAGTTTTGCCTTCATGTATCAAGCAAGTCTCATTGTTGAAGGTGACTTTGAAACCCTTGTCACACAATTGACTAATACTTAGTAGATTGTGCTTTAACCCTTCAACATAAAGGACATCCTTGATTTTGGTGGATAAGTTGTCTCCAATGTTGCCTTGCCCAATTATTCTGCCTTTATTGTTGTCTCCATACGTAACATATTCTCCTTCTTTAAGTACTTTCTTTCTTTTTTCAATCCATATGCAATCTCCATTTGGAACATAAAACCTTCTAGCATAGCACTTATATGATGTATGACCTTTTAACATACAATAATTGCAAGTTGGAGATTTTGATGAATTAGCATAAGAAAATCTATGATAGTAGTTTGGTTGATTATGCTGCTTTTGATATTTATGTTTTGGAGGTACAAACACAAGCGTATTTTGAGTTATAGCACCATGTTTGTATCACAATCCATAAGTATCACCAACATACTTTTGAACACTTAGCATTTCATCTAAGTTACATTTACCTTTCTAATACTTCCTTAGCAAATCAACCAAATAACTAATTTCAGTTTGAAAGGCCATATTTGATGGATTCAGGGGGAGCTACTTAAAGCATGCAAAGGAACTTTGATTCAAGCATTGGTTTTGAGCTTTCAACATGAAATGGATGCCTTGAAGATTAATTAGTGAAAAATGTGTAAGACAAAAGCAATTCTGGTGATCCAAGTGCATTGCATTCATATTAATCCATAATTAACTTAATTGGTTTCATAAAATTCACAAGGCTTTGGTAATTTGACTAAGTTTTCAAACTGATTCAAAGGTTTTTGGAAAAATGCATTTTGCACTGATTTAATTGATTACTTTAAGTCTTTAATCGATTATTTTGTTCTTTGCCTATTCTGAAAAAGCTTTCAAGAACAATGTAATCGATTACCTATTGGAATAATCGATTATTTGACCTTTGTTTTCATATGAACTGCCTTGTTGAACACTTTAATCGATTATTATTGGGTAGTAATCGATTACATGGTTATATATGATTTTAAGTTGTGCTGGGATAATCGATTACTACAGTATTGTAATCAATTACACAGGCTTATTTGGAAAAGTCATTTCCCTGCTTTAATCGATTACCATTTCTTGTAATCGATTACATTGTATGTTAGTGTTTACAAGTTTTTCTGGTTTAATCGATTACCACATGATGTAATTGATTACATAGTTCATTCAGCTTTTTGAGACTCCTGCTTTAATCGATTACTACATTCTTGTAATTGATTACACTGTGTATTTTGTCATTCTGAGTCTCCTGTCTTAATCGATTGTAGGATGGAATAATCGATTATTTTGCTCGTTGCTCATGCCCAGAAACTATGTTGAACTCTTTAATCAATTACATGGTTTATTTAATCGATTAAATAAGCGTTTTAATCGATTATTTGGCGTGTTTAATCGATTACAGGCAGTTACAAAAAGTTGTTATAAATAGGATTGATGCTCAGCTGCTTTTCTAACTTTGTGGAACATTACCTATACGTATTTTCTGAGCCTAAACAGTCTTGTGAGCATTCTAAAGTGATTTCTAAGGGTTTAATTGTGTCTTGCTCCATTGTGCTTTGATCATGTGTGTTTGACTCATTCTTGGTGCTTGAAAACCATTTCAAGATTAAGGAAAGTTGTGCTATTTGATTTATATTCATTCAACCTGATCTGGTAACATAATTTTGCATTGCATACATTGGATCATCAGGTTGTTTCTCTCCTTAATCTGATTGTAATTTTCGTTTTGGATTTTCTTTGTAATTTGGCTATTGTAATTGGGTTCTTGCTTGAAACTAGAGAAAGGGTTCTCTAGGTGGAAGAACTAAGTAGTGTTTTTAGGTTCTTGTCTCTTAGAATCTAATAGGGTTTTAGATTTTTGTACTTTATCTAGGGTTGATAAAGGGAGACATTGTAATTGATTGTAAGAACTGAAAATTATAATAGTGGAACTCTAACCTAGTGTTGGTTGGAAGAAAACTGGATGTAGCTTCTATTGTTGAAGTGAACCAGTATAAATCTAATTGTATCTTGCTTCTTTATCCCTTAACTCATTATATTCATTGTGTTTTTGATTAAATTGCTTAACCAACAAAGTCAGTTTTGATCCATTGAATTCCTTGGGGCTGAGCTACTTGATTGAATAAGGTTTCTTGGTTTTGAAAAGTGATAAAGATCCTAGGAACTCTGATTTTGATTAAAGAAATTTTTAATTTGCCAAGGTTTAACCAATTCACCCCCCTCTTGGTTAAGTGTGAGATATTCATATTCTTTACAATATTTTCTTCAGCTTTGCTTATTTTGTATTCATCAAATTCTTTCTGCAATTTATTGTATTCATCAACCTTAGAAGTGGCTAAGGAGCATGTACATCCATATTCCTTGTAACTTGAAAGAAGCTTGTCATGTTCTTCATTCAGTTTACAAAGTTTTTCTTGTAATTCAGCAAGTTTGGATACATGCCATCTTAGGCTACCTTTAAGTTTGTTGTTAGCTATAGCTAATCTTTTAGCTTCACAATGCATCTCATCAAAAGCATCAATTACTGTATTGAATTCAGAGTTTACCTTGGATTCTATACTTGATGACTCTTCTTCTTCACAAATGGTAGATGTGACGCATAAATGAGCTTCTACTTCTTTTTCTGAAGAGGATGCTGAACTTGTAGATTCATTGTCCTCCCATGCAATGTAGGCTTTTCTAGGCTTTCCATCTCTTTTTGATCTTATATCAGTTTGTGACTTCTTTGCTAGTGAGGGACACTCAGACTTTATGTGTCCTTGCTTTCCAAATTCAAAGCAAGTGATGGAGGATGAGTTATTGTTCTTATTTGTGCTGTCATTTCTCTTCTTTGTTGTGGAAACCTTCTATTTTTGTTTTTCCTCATGAACTTGGTAAACTTTCTCACAATGAGATCCATATTCTCATCATCTTCATCTTCACTTGAATTTTCTTCTCTTTCAATCTTTGAAGGTGCGGCCTTTAATGCAATACTCTTATGTCTTTTCTCTGCATCTTCACTAATAGTCAATTGAGATAATTCAAGCTCGTATTCTAGAAGCTCACCAAACATGGCTGCCATGGACATCTTTGATAGATCCTTTGATTCTTTGACGGTTGTGACTTTAGGCTGCCAATCTCTTGTTAGGCATTTGAGAATCTTGATGTTCAGCTCTTCTACATCAAACACTTTCCCTAATCCAAGCAAGTGATTCACAATGTGGGTGAACCTAGTTTGAAGTTGTGAAATGTTATCATCATCTTTCATTTTGAACATTTCATACTCATGAATGAGAGTATGTTTTCTTGGTCTTCTCACATCGTCTGTTCCTTTCATGCGTAACTTCAAGTAGTTCCCACATTTCTTTGGCACTCTTACACCTAACAGTCCTGGAAAATTCATCAGAGGATAATCCAGAAGTTATCATGTTCTTTGCCTTGAAATCATATTGGGTTGCTTTCTTTTCTATTTCAGACATCTCATCCCATTCTTTTGGTATTGATTTACCATCAACAACCTTGGTAGGAATGAAAGGTCTTTTCTCAATACAATTCCAAGCACCCGGATCATTAGATTGGATGAAGATTTGCATTCTGTTTTTCCAGAAATTGAAATGTTCACCTTCAAATAAAGGAGGTCTATTCAATGAGGCTCCCTCCTTGAATGTTATTTGATTAGCATTCATTTTCAAGGATTTTGAAAAGATCTTGAGCAAATTACAAGAACCAGCTCTTGATGCCAATTGAAAATATAATGAACATTTATGCAAATAACCAAGAGGTGGGGTGAATTGGTTTTACCTCAGTTTTTAAAAAAAACCTTTCAAAACTGTAACAGCAGAAGTCTTTTAGAAGGATTGTATCAATTTAAAAACCAATTAGGAAAATAGTTTACTTCTCCAATCAATTTACTCCTGTGCAATGACCAAGTTTGTATGACAAGTAATTTCTATACTTCAAGAATTAAATGCAAGACAAACTGAAATATAAAAGCACAAAAGGTTTATACTGGTTCACTGCTCAACCCCGGAGGCTACATCCAGTTTTCTTCTAACCAAAATCTTGGTTATTGTTCCACTATAACAAATATCTTTACAAGCTTTACAAATGATCTCTTACCCTCCCTAGGTAAAATTCAAAATCTATATCCTATAGACTTTTCAAAAGAACAAGAACCAGAGATCCCCTTCTATTCTTCCCTCTAGAAGCCCTTTCTAGAAAAGCTTTAAAGATTACAAACGTTATATGGAAATATCAAACAATTTTAGAATAGAAATATACTAGAACTTCAAGCTTAAGGTACAAGAAATATATCACCTTATAATCCTCAGAAACAACAATAAGATGAATGATTCAACCCGAGATTATGTGTAGAAGATGATAACTAGACTTTCTTGAAACTTTCTTTAAGAGCAAGCTTGAGAAAACTTTGATCTATGAGTTACAACACTTAGAACTCATGTAGATCCCATCGATACTCAATAACTATGATTATCAACCTTGATTCTGACTTGGGTACTCAAGAGAATTGTAGGAAAAAGGTTTTTACTAATTTGTACACTTTTTGTATATTAACTCTCTCAATGAGACTCAGCTTTTCTATTTATAAAAAAACTGTTTTAACTAACTGTAATCGATTATTTCGTCAATGTAATCGATTATTTTAACTATTGTAATCGATTAATTTAAACAGATAATCGATTGAAGTGTTCATCAGGAATCTGGGAATTTGTCACGAATAATTTAATCAATTAATTCGTCTTGTAATCGATTACTCCAGATGAACCAAGTTTTTAAAAGCACTCAGTAATCGATTAAACAACCAAATAATTGATTAACACAAACCATGCCTAAAACTTGACAATGCACATTTAATCGATTACGAATATCTAGTAATCGATTAAACCAGATGAACATGCTGTGTAAAATTATGCAGAAACTCTGGTAATCGATTAAATACCCAAATAATCGATTATCACAGGAAGTTCCAAAAATTGTGAAGAGCTTATTAAATTGATTATGATGAAGTGATAATCAATTAAAATGTTCATAAGCCTTTTACCAGAAACCAACACAAGCCTGTAATCGATTATTTTACCAAAGTAATCGATTAAAGCACTAAGAAATTGTTTTACACAATTTCTAATAGCCTTTATGAATTATTACTTGATTGATTAACATTATATGATTAATTCTCATTATATGAATGTATGAATGCATGAATATTGAGGATTATAAAGCTTTATCTTGATTGACCAAGCTTAGAAACAAATTACAAATACCATCAATTAAGATTGGGCATGTAAAACATCAAAACCATTTGCTTCTTCAACTTGGAATCCTATGCTTCAGCTTCTTGATTCTAACAAGTACTTGTTGATATCGTATCCCTGCCAACTTTTTACATTTCTTTTAGGCCCATCTGCTAACTTCCTCATTGTTTCAGATGAAGATTCATCACTAAATATTGTATCTTTAAACTAATTCAGGAAAGTCTTGTTATGCTCTTTCAACAACCTATTCTTTGTCATTCTTAGATTAGTTTCCTTGACTAAGGCTTCATTACGAACTATGTATGGCAGGACTTCATTACTATTATTCAGGACATACAAATGAGCTTGTTGCAATTCTTGTAAACCAGGCGTTATAACATGCAGCCCTCGTGAACCCTTTCCTCCCACTTTGTCATCATGGCAGGACTCGGGAAGCCCAATAGGTTTTGCCTTTTCAAGGTACTCTGAACAAAATTCTACAGTTTTTTCTGCAATGTACCTTTCAACTATGGATGCTTCAGGACGGTGTAGGTTTTTTTGTATACCCTTTTTGTTAGTATATGGATATCCTAGAGACAATCTTTTCATTAGATTAGGACGTACATGTACTTTTCGTATTGTCATGAATAAATTATAAGCGCTCTTTATCTTGTTTCATATTCTGTCTCGATATCATTATTAATATATGAGTAACTGGACAAAACCCTTGGAATATAATAGGTATCTCTTTAGTATCAATGATGGATCACGATCATGAGGATTCAAGGATACTAGATGTCTACTCCTAAATTTTAAGTTCCTAGTCTAGAGACACTGAGAATGGGGATCAGTGATTTCGGGTAAGACTAGCACGACTAACTACTTGTATGCAGATACAAGGTAAAGACCTCATGAGCTAT
>PYAF01003858.1:101480-115764 GCA_007407185.1 Glycine tomentella
CAAAATGTCTCGAATCGCCACGGCTAACAATTGTTGCATCAACACGTGGCAGTCGTGAGACTTTAAGCCAACTAGTTTGAGATCTTTCATCTGTACAAGGCTCTTAATATTTGAAGAGTATCCTTGTGGCACTTTCACTCGGCGCAGACACTGACAGAAACTTATCTTCTCCTTTCTTGACAAAGTGTGGCATGCTGGAAGCAAGTAAATTTTCTTACCATCTGACCTAGGATGTAACTGCTCACGTATACCCATCTCAGCAAGATATTGACGAGTGTTCAAACCATCCTTTGTCTTGCCTAATGTGCCGATGACACTGTCACACACATTTTTCTCCACATGCATAACATCGATACAATGTCTAACATCTAGATCAAGCCAGTACGGAAGATCAAACAATATCAACCTCTTCTTCCATATGCAACTATTATCTTTCTGCTTCTTTTGAGTCTTTCCAAATACAGTATGGATGCCCTCAACTCGCTCAAGAACTTGTTGACCGGTCAATGGAATCAGTGCAATTTCATGCTCTTGACATCCATTAAATGCTTTTTTCAATCGCCGATATGGGTGATAAGGTTTCAAAAAACGTCGATGGGAGTGTAAACTATTTTTCTTCCATGTTTAAGTTGCACATAACTCGTGTCTTGCTCACATATAGGGCATGCACGATGACCCTTTACACTGTAACCACGCATTCCTTTGGTTTTGATTTTGATAAGTTGATAAGTTTAAATTGCTAGTTTGGTTTAGAGAGTTCAATTATAGCTGCGGATTGTTTGATCTTTGATGGTTCTGGGAAACATGTTAATAGCAGTTAAGGACTTGGTTATCAGTTCATATGTCAAGATTGGTATTACCAGATTTTTGTCACGATATCTCTTGCATTGCTGAAATCAATTATAACTCTAGAAGTTATACATTTATGTTATGTTGAAATATGGAATAAGCTTATCCATGCAAATAGAACAAGTTGGAATCCAATTGAGAGGATTAAAGCCAAAGGCAAGAATATAGTATTCCATGATGTAAGAAGAAGGCAACAACCCAAATAGGGTAACCAGATCCAAATACATATGGGATCTGTAACCCATGGATGAATATGGGCTTGACTTGAATTGAACAAAGGAAAATTGGGGAATCTTTGCATAGCCCAGCCAACTGTTTTAGAGGAGTGGCTGAAACCAGCATCCAAGGCTAGCAACTGGCCTGAAAAGTTGAGGCAAGGAAATCTGGACTGATCACCAGTAAAGCCGTGAAGGTGGATTGGGATGCACTACCATCTAGTGGGACATGAGACTGAGGCTGCTGTAGATAGCTACTACGTGTGGGTGGGCCACTGTGAGGTTTTGGGCAAGTTCTATTGGATCAACACTGTCTGATTAAAATAGTGTTGTTAGTTTGTTGAATAGAGGCCATGAAGGTGAACTAGATCTCACATTGGTGGGAAAGAAGAAAAGGCACACCAGAAAAGTGAACACAACCATAAGTATTACAGAAAACTAGCTTGTGGTAGTTGTAGTTGGTGCTCAAACAAATAGAAGTTGATAGTCACTAGACGAAGTTCATATGGGAGAGGAGGACCAAACAAAAGGAGTTCCAGGTTTTTTGGAACTAGGCAACAAGGGACTAATGCCTATTATTTTTGAAGTACCTGTGATTCATTGGAATGTCCACAACAAGGGACTAATGCCTATTATTTTTTACCAGCGGACCATAAATATGACAGCAACTCACTCCAAGGGAAATCATGTCCACAATAACCTTACAGACACTCAAAACATCTCGAAAACATGTAAAAAAATCAATCTACATACACTCAAAAGCATATCCATTATATTATAAGAACTTTCAACACAAAAGAAAAGGTATAATAAGCTCAGGTTTTCTTGTCTTTGTTCCCTTACCTCACAGTTTTTCTTGGTAGTAAAGACCAAAAGAAGTTACACCAACACTGGAAAACAACCTACACAACACAAAAAGAAGCTCAGAAGAAGAAGAAGACAAATGCAGAAGAAATAAAAGAAAAACAATGGAGGCGCACAGACCTTGTGGGAGCCGCGACACTGACAATGGAGGCGGCGACAATGGAACCCCAAACCGACAATGGAAGCTTCGTGAAAGTGAGGCAACACCGACAATGGAAGCGTTGTCGTGACCATGACCGTGATTGTGGTAGGCGCAGTGAAGGGCGATAAAGAGAAGATAGGCGCGCGCGAGAGTGAAGAATGATTTTTATTTTAATTTTTGGGTATCTTATAATAACAACAACATCGGTTTTCATTGAAAAAACGATGTGAATATCTTCCTGTTAACATCAGTTTTGTTAAAAACCTGTAAAACCGATGTTAAGTCGTTGCCGTTAACATCGGTTTTGTTAAAATCTGGAAAACCGATGTTAACGTCTTCCTGTTAACATCGGTTTTTCTTAAAAACCTGGAAAACCGATGTTAACGGCAACAACTTAACATCGGTTTTTCAAGTTTTTAACAAAACCGATGTTAACAAAGTCCATTTATTTACAAATTTGCCACTGCGTTTTCGTTAACATCGGTTTTCCCAATAACCGATGTTAAATTGGTGATGTTAAAACCTATTTTTCTAGTAGTGACTTTCTTTTTCTTTTGCAAATGAGAAACCATATGCATGTGCATGGATGAAGTTTCGAGAAGAGGAAAGGAAAAGCAACAATTATGTGAGTCTAAAGTCCAACCTCTTTACAATTATAAGCTTTCTTTGTATGCAAGCTTTAATTTGATGCCCTTTTTGGAACACCAACATCACACCTAACAACAAGGTCAAAAATGTTGCAGTATCCGTTCTATTATGTGATTTTAGCACATCATAAAATGTGGTTTGTATTTGTTCATACTTTAAACCTACAGGGCTTTCATGTGAGGAGTATGTTACATATAAAATCATGCATCGGTTTTCACCATCAATTGATGCTATGCTTTTTTCTAACACTCAAAGTCACCAACTATATATAAATCGGAGTAGAGAAATTTTTTTTATTAACATTTAGAGTAAACTATGTTGAACCTTAACACTGAGTGCATTGGCTGAACCTTAACCCAATTTTTTGTCTTATCATATATTAAACCATCATTTTTTTTTTTTTGTTTCACAACTTCGGACTTACTTTCCTCTTATCTTTGATACAAACGTTTTTATTTTTTAATTATAGATTAATCACAGGTTTTTAAGTTCGTACCATAGTGGTTTCCACGTTTGCCATTTACAAATAAATTTCAAAGGTGTAAAAGCTGTAACCGCTTCCTTCAACCCAATCCAAATGACTTTGATTTACAAAGTAGCAACACACAACATCTCATTGTTCTTATAAATTATGTCCTTATTTTAAACAATTACTAAAATATATTAAAAAGTCTTGATCATATATCACATTCATTTATATCTTTTTTCATGACTTTATTATTTTAATAATAATGCTAATATTTTATAAAAAAAAAAAAAAAATTCTAACCTGATATCTTTTTCCTTAAATTTTATTTACATATCTAAATATTATATGCTTATTATATCACCTTAATTAACACTATGTATCATAAAACACAACATTGAATCGCAAATTTTTTCTATGCTCTGCAACTTTGTAAATCAAAGTCAGTTATTTACATTTTTAAAACTAACCAAAATTGGATAGAGCGTTTTGATCAAAAATAAACATTCATTGAAATATGATGCATAATTACATGGTTAAATTGAAATGATGTTATGGTAATAGACGATACTGTTCTCGAAGGTAAACAGTTGGACCAAACAAAAACACTAACTTATATTATAGCTGCTTACACAAAATACTGTCTATATTTTTAAAATCCATATTCACATTAAGTTAGTGTGAGTCTAAAGAGCCTTGTGGAAGCTTGTGCGGGTGACAATTAATAAGATGGTGATGACACGTGGTTTAAGTTGTGGGAGACATAAGGCTTAAAGAAGGAAATATTTATTAAAAAGCATTAGAGGAAAAAAAATAAGGAGAAGGGTGATATGTGCGAGGGATTGAATTTGAATTAGGAATTTAGGGTAACAAGAATGAAATTCAGATTTAATTGAAAAAAAAAAAGAATAAGATACAATTAGATAATCACAATTTAATTTGAATACAAAGGTAGTAATTTATAATATTAGGAAAAGCTATAGCAATTATTTTTAGAGAAAGGAATTAATAGAGCAATCGAAGGAATTGCTATAACAACAAGTTGGAAATTTAATTTGGGTATACTAGGGAAATAATAAAATTTAGATCTTATTGAAATTGCACAATGATATCAGTATAATTATTTTAGAGACTGGATCATTTTAGGTGATAGAAATTGTGTTCTTTAATTGATCACATTGACTCTAAATAAGTCCCAAATATAGTTACTATTGATGTTACTAGCAAATAGTATAATAATTTTTATGAATAGAGCCTAGTTAGTGTTTGTGTTACAAGTACCTGCAGTTAGTAAATTTATAATGATGAAGACTAAACACTATACGCTACAGCAATTTATAAGCTAACACCCTTAAAACAAGATGTTACAAAACCAATAAATTTTCCTGATTGTAAAATCCCTCGTTTGTGGGAATCTATGTTCTGTGCAGTTAACCACAAAAAAAAAAAAAAAAAAAAAAAAAAAAAAAAAAAACTATTGCGTAATCGTTGAAATCTCCAAACCAAGATCAAATGTGGTGTTGTGGTGAATTAGTATTGTATTAATTGTGAACCTTGAGTCGGTGTGGATACATTGACCAAGGGGTTTTGTTGTTTCTTCAAAGAGCTACTTCGGTTGAGCTCAATGGAGTGATGAACTTTTTGAGGTTGTTATTGTAAGGCCAAAAAGTGACTCGTACTCATGTTTAGTGGAAAACCCTCTTAGAGAGTGAAGACTTAATGTAATTTAGGGTTAAGGGTGAACCAATATAAATATTGGTTTCGTTTCCTGACTATTTTAACTACTTAATATCGTTCTATACCTATCATCACTACTACAAAAACCACTTTTTACGTCGGTTGAACAACCGTCGTCGTTAGTGGTGTCGTTGAAAAAGCATATTTTTTACGTCGGTTGACAATCGTCTTAGAAAGTCACTTTCTAAGAGAGCAAAACCGTCTTAGAAAGGCGCTTTCTAAGACGGTTGTCCCAAAAGAACCGTCGTAATATATGACATACTAAGACGGTTGATACAAGACAACCGTCTTAGAAAGTGACTATCTAAGACGGTTCGTTTATAACAACCGTCTTAGTATATCATATACTACGACGATTGATGCAGACAACCGTCTTCGTTTGTAATAAAATTGAATTTAAAATAAACAAAGCAAAGGAAACTACGACGGTTGTCGCCTATAACCGTCTTAGAAGACCGCTTTCTAAGACGGTTTTTGGATACCAACCGTCCTAGAAAGTTGCTTTTGAAGACGGTTCTTATACGCCAACCGTCTTAGAAAGCCATATTCTAAGACGGTTCTTTCTTACAAACCGTCTTAGAAAGTTGCCTTTTAAGACGGTTTTAGATATCAACCGTCTTAGAAAGGTGCATTCTAAGATGGTTCTTGGATACCAACCGTCTTTGAAAGATGCCTTTTAAGACGGTTCTTGGATTTAAACCGTCTTAGAAAGGGGCCTTCTAAGACGGTTCTTGTTTGTCAACCGTCTTAGAAAGTACCCTTCTAAGACGGTTCTTGGACGTCAACCGTCTTAGAATGTGGCCTTCTAAGACGGTTCTTGTTCATCAACCGTCTTAGAAAGTGGCCTTCTAAGACGGTTGTTGGTTATGGACCGTCTTGGAAACCCATATTCTAAGATGGTTTTTTTGAAAGGACCGTTGTAAAATCCTGCTTTCTAAGACGGTTCCCGGTAAGAACCGTCTTAGAATATGGCTTTCTAAGACGGTTCTTATGTACGAACCGTCGTAGATTCATGCGCTTTTTATATATATAGATAATATACTGTTTTTGCAATTTTTTTTACACACAGATAATAATAGCGCCATGGTGATATTTTCAATACCAATGGAACTTCCGAAGTCTAAAAAAATTAATACCATTTCAGTAACAACATTTCACTAAGAATATATAAAAATTACAATGGTAAAAATAACAAATGGGAGCATTCATGTTTGTATGTTTGAACATATGTTACAGCATGTTTATGGCATAATTAAAAGCTACAAATACAAACAACCCCAGTGTGCTAAAATGACTTCTACAATGACAAACAATATGCTCCCAACCCATTTGCTCCTAAATTGGATGACGATTTGAAAGGCTATCTCAATGCGTTTTACATTTGACATCCGCAACTACCTGCATAAGCATTCAAAACGAACGGAAACTGTAAAAACAGAAGTTCCAATCAGTAGCCAATATGTAAACTTAACATGTCGGTGGTAATATGCAAATAACCTTTCTAACGCTAACAACCCCAATAATGTGACAACAGACAAAACAATTTTATATGATATTGCCATACTGTATATTCTCAACCAGAATATTCAAATCTTTTAGTTATTATTTCCAGGGAAAAAAAGATATTATATGAAAATTCAACTACAATATTACATAAACTCACCTGGATATTCCTGCTGGTTACAAAAAGAGCACCACCTGCCACCAAAAGTGATTGCATATTCTCCATCACCATTTTCTTTGATTCCAATTTTTGACGCATCTCCTCAAGTTCATTCAACCGACCCAATGATTCAGCATTGACCTGTTAGGCGGGCTCATTCATTAGGGACCAGTAAAAAAACAAAAAACCAACCATACACAAAACCATCCCAGGGTGTAAACAAAAACTAAACCACGCAATACCCTGACGACTGAATTGGTGTGCTAAAATAAAATCTTAGCAGCATACTTATCAATCCCGGATAACGGCACAAAGCAACAATTCAAGATCTGCCTACCGTTTCCAAGCACTTGATCTCTTCACGATCCACCAGTAGATTGTGATCACCATCCTTCCGCCTATAAGCTGTAATGCATTACAGGCAAGTTATCCTCATGACATTTTAAAACTGATAAGGTGTAAAATCAAACATTTCTGCACAACAGCTATGCAAAATTGTTCAAATTTACCTTTGGTGGACCACCAACAGCATTTGTGCAATAGAGCCTGGCATTATCAAAAAGTTTGCAATATCTTGGAAATGCATTAGCAAATGTTTTGTGAGATTTCAGTTGTGAATTCACTCTCACAATGCCCTCCCTGTCATAATAGCTCGACTGTCAAAATTCGAATGTCATGTTAACAGTCATACTCATATCCACAAAACCAATTCCCAGACTAGTAACATGGATGATTCCACAAGCATACATACCTAATGCTTCTTTATTTTATTTTTATACTTTGTAGTAATAGGAAAAAAAAATCAAATAGAAAATAGGAACTTGATTTTCAAAACTTAAAATAAAAAATAAGTTAAAAAATTAATTTAATCTCAATATATAGTACTCTTGATAAATGTCTTACTATTCATAAAAAAAACATATAAAAATGAGTTTAATTGGTAAAAAAAAAGTCATACAAAACTAAAAAAAAAAAGTTTAAGAAATAATTTATATAATATTAAGTTTCTTAAAAAATTTGCCTAAGGCCCTAAAGTTCCTAAACACGGCCCTGATTTTCATTTTGATTATTGTGAAAAAATATAAATTGTTAAATTTATTTAAATAATTAAGATGAATAAATAAACAAGCATAACTTTTAATAAATGAAATAAATATAAGCAAGCACAAGTTTTTATAATTCTTACATTTTTAAAATAAGAATTGTTCTTATTATATACTTATTTTCCCACACTACTCCAACCCCCCCCCCCCCCCCCCAAAAAAAAAAAATCCCTACCCTTGTGAGTTGATATATACGGGGCAATGGCTTATTAATTATAGATCCAAAATTTCACATATAAACCCCATTTTTGGTAGATAAACATACAAAATCATTATTATTACTTAGTTTTGTTTTTTATTTACAAAGGTGGCTTACCACATGCGCGAGGTGCATGAGGTCCCAGGTGCATACTAAAATTATCACTTAAAATTAAAATAGGTTTTCCAATCAGGATATTCAACACTTCTAAAAACAACAAATACTTCTCAGCATAAAAAGAAAAGAAAACAGAGTATGCCAGGAAGTGTGATAACCCTAAGTTATGGTATGGTTGGCGCCATATCCCCGCGGGACAGCACGAGGATTCACATCAGAAAACCCTGTTGAGGGTGTGGCGCTGATGGCGCCAGGGTCTCTGGAACTTGACGCTCAGGGCGCCAAAGTCACGCGGGGGGCGCCAGAGGTTTTCCAAACCGTGCGGGTAGCGCCATAGGTGGCGCGGATGGCGCGGGTAGTGGCCTGGAAAACCAGATTTCCCTGGAATTCCACGCGACCAGCGCCAAGTACGGCGCTGATGGCGCCATAGGTCAGGGAAGGCATGGCGCGGTTGGCGCCAGTCTGGCGCGGGTAGCGCCAAAGGTTCTGGAAGTTGACGCTGGAGGCGTGGGATTGGCACTGGTGGTGCCATCTAAATCGCCATGCTGGCGCGGGTAGCGCCGAATCTGGCGCGAACCGCGCCAGAGTTTGGGCAGGCAGACTACTTAAAGGGAGTCACGATTTTGAAGAGGAAAACTTCTTCTTCTTCTTCCTTCTAGCCCCAGCCTCCATTTTTGATGAAACCAAGCTTCCTAGGACCTATTTTCTTGGCCTAAACACCTTCCTGTGACCTAGAAACTAGGTTTAACCGATTGAAAGCTAAAATCCTTCATCCATTTCTTTAGAATTGAGAGAAATCCATTACCTCAGAGAAACCTCTGAGACTTGAGTTTGGCGGAGAACCGTGGCTTGGGAAGGACACCAGAGCTTGGGAGAGCCGTCCTTCAGTCTTCTGGATTGCCACTGAGGTAAGAAACTCAAGTTTCTATGGTTGATTTTGTTTACGGAGTTTCTCTGGATTTTGTGATTTATATTGGTCTGGGGCTAGAATTAGCCCAGGATTCTGTAGAGAATCTTGTTTAGTACTGTCTAGTGATGAAGGAATAGCTTTCAGTTTTTGAATTGGTGAACTTTGAATATTGGCTCTGTAAATGCATAGGTGACTGGTGTCGAGTCACTTGTCATTGGTTTCTGACATGCTAGAGCCTTTACTGAGTCTATGCTGAGCCTGAGAGGCTAATGAAACGGTGCCTGGGTTAAGGGCAAGACCTTTTTAGTGTTATTTTGAATAAAAGACTGTTATGAGCCTTGATTTAGCAATGTACTAAGCATGGAGTCTGTGGTGACTCAATGGCTCTGATAGCAGTTTTGATGAATTCTGTATAGTCTGAGGAAAAAGCCTTGTGTGGGCAGAATTTGATGAAACCCTAGGATAGAGGATTTCTGATATGATATGTTCTGTGACAGAACGACTGTTAAATTGATTCTGATATGAACATATGCCTTGAATAGGGCTTGACACTGAAGGTGTCAGTGGCGGGAGCCACAGAGCAGGGACTGGATTGCAGAGTGATCCTTTGTCAGGTAAGTTCAGTGTCCATGGGGAGAATTCCCATCTTGTGTGCTACACCACACTCCGGGGGAGTGTTGGTCATTTCATGATGCATGCATTGATAGTTGCATTCTCATAATGATAAATGTGTGCATCTGTGATTGTTATATGATATGTTTGAGATAATCTATTGGCCATTAGATAGGCGTTGAGGTAGCTCCGCCAGGGCGTTGAGGTAGCTCCGCCATGCTTGTTGATTAAGGCGTTGAGGTAGCTCCGCCATGTGTATTGAATTTGGGCGTTGAGGTAGCTCCGCCAAGTATGAATGCTTGATTTATTGTTATGAGGGCCAGTGGGCCATTTGTGTGTGATTGTCTGATGTATGTGTTGTGGAAAGTGGGCCAGGGTGGAGGAAATTCCTCCTTGGACCCTGTACTTGCTGAGATGTATATCTCACCCCGTGTGGGGATTTATGATTTCAGGTGACTCTTCTGATAGAAGAGAGCAGACTCAGGGCAGGAGGCCCGAGTAGAGATTTCTCTGTTTGACTGAAAGCAGAAGGAAGAGCTTGATGGCTCAGTTATATTTTGATTATATTTTGTACCCTTAGAAAGGACTGTACAGTTTTGTAAACCCTCTATAAGGGTAATTATTCTTTTGAATCACCACAGTGTGGTGAAAACACTAATGTATATGTATACACTGGACTGTTAATGATATGATGTATATTTTTTCCTCCTGAGTATTCTGTGTATGTCTATTTATCTGATTACAATTTGGTATGAGAAACTGGATCAACAGTAGTATAAATGCGTGCCTTATGTGAATGTCTGTTTCTATGATGATAATTCCATACATAATGAATCAAGAAAAACGATTCTATGCTTCCGCTGAGTAATATTTTACTTTTATAAAGCGTTATACTGATATTATTAATGATAACGCACCGGAGGCCTACGGGGTGTTACAGGAAGCAACTTAATTGAATACAGACAAGAAAAATTATTGGTTGTCCTTTTGAAAAGGAGTACTACTATTCAGTAAATTAGTATGAAATCCTCCAGGTCCTTTGGTAAAGCAGATAGAGTAATGATAAATGCTAATTCAACCGACAGATAAATATATCAATCATTCACTGAAAGTTATATATACTAATAATAAATCAATTAGAAAGGTCAAATTTAGGATTTGGAGTGCAGTAATAATACTGACTAGATACTACATATTCTTCCTTGACACAAAACCAGGTTTGACCTCCACTGTACTAGTATAATTTTTTCAGGCGTTAAAAGAAAGATCATTAAAGACAATAATAAAGCTTTTCACATCATTTTTTAAGACAAATATGTATTGATTTAAGTTAAAACAACCTCTTCCTTAAGAAAATAAAAAGTTAAAACAACCTCCTACCAATAACTAAATGTACACACTGGATGCTGTCAAACATAACAGCACTTGGTAAGGACGTAAGGTAACTACTGTCGGTGGCATAAAATGAATGAACAGAACTTAGAAACGTCAAATTTGAATACTTTGGTTGATGGCCTCAAGCAAATGGCAACAGAAACTTGCTTTCAAGCCATCACAATTTTATTTGGTAGTCAAGAGATTGACGGTTTATACTTTAGACTATATGGTATAGCCCAGTTTTTCACTTTTATTCAAAGATGAAAATTAATCACTAGAAAAAACTTAGATCCACTTTCATAGGTATTTTTGTTGTTCTCCAATTATAATTACAATTTCACTTTAGTAATTCACATTAATATTAATATTAATAGAAATCTTTAGTACGAGGATACTTGAGCTAAAATTCCAATTTTAATAAGAGAACAATATCAAAAATACTCACAGAGTCACATCTAAAAATTTTGTCTTAAATCATTACGCATGTCTCGAAATTTTGAAGGTGAAAAATGAAAAAGAAAGACAATCAAATACGGAATACATTAAATTAAATTCATAATAAAATAAGCAGACCAGGGGAGGAGGGTTGAAAGTTCACTCTCGCTTATTGGTTAATGTATACTCTACCTTTTTTTTTTATCGGCAATGTCTACTCTACCTAAACAAAGAAAGAGTCGATTTTTTTTTTTATCATAATTCAAAACTTCAGAACAGGTTAATGACAACTAGTAAAACATTTTAGTCAATTTCTAAAATAGCTTAAAAGGATCAAATATATCTCATCCATTTCGTCGTAGCTAAATTACAAAAGGAACTTTATGTGAATGTGCAATGCAATTTCTAAAATTTATTATGGATTTCTATATCATTAGTCACTTGCTGCGCATACAATAGTCACCAGTTTAGTAGAAAAATGATGATAATAATAATAATAATATGGAGGTGTTCACACAGAAGCATACCAATTCAGCAGTTTGGAGCATGTCATCATGGTGACCTTTGGAGCTAAGGGCTCTATATATATGACATCACTCTCCTTAAAAGCATCTGCCTCAACCACCACAGCATTTGAAGCTGCTCCTGACCAATATGATCTGCCAAAGCCAATTGATACACATAAACAATCTTACTCAAATCTGCAAACTAAGTTGGGAAGTAGAACTCCTTTCATACTTAAATATGTCTTCAACTTTAATAATGGATCCTATTTATGATACAGTCATTATCACATGTGCCATAAAGCTAGCGGATCCTAATTTGGGAGTCCATATGATTTAATAATAATTATTCTTACTTTCAGTTATCAGTAATGGCTACACATTAATATTATTTTGTAAGACTATTAGCATTAGAGAATGAAAATAGTGCAAGAGTAGAATTACTCTTTAAGAATGTCTTTAAGAACAGTGCTCTTTCCAGGCCCCATGCCACCCCCCATAAACAGCAGCACTGGACTCCTCTGACTGTGGGCCATGGGCACCATCACTTCTGTACATTGCGAGTCACCATTTATTGCTTTCATCTCTTCCACCAAAGTAGACATCACTCTTGTCACCTTCAGATTTTTGGTTACTCTCTCAAACCTCTGTTTCCTGTAAACACCGCACCATATTGGCTTCAACAACATGGCCAATATTTAAATTTAAATACATGTACACTTGCATAGTGCCAGAAATAAAATGTTATTAAAACTTGGAAAACTTTTAACTTCATCACAATTTTATTTTATCCCTAGCAATTAAAAACAAAAACAAATACAAGAGGTTTACAACAGCTAACTCAGACACTTTTGTTTAACTGTCTGAATTAGACTTCTTCAGTTTAACTAATTAACATCATCACATTGATCTAACATTTCAAATTTTAAGAAAAGAATTTAATTAATGTTTAAAAAACTAAATTTGAATTATTTGATTAAATGAAAAAAAAAAAAGAATTTGCAAATAAAATAGAAATTTACCTTGTAGCTGCTAATAGAAATCCCTTCAGCAAGATAGCATATAGTGGCAAAAACAGATTATGTTTCCAAATAAGTGGTGCCAAACACCTACAATTACCCCCCCCCCCCCAAAAAAAAGCTTTCTATTAACATATACAAAAAAGAGAAATGAGAGATCAGCCAGTCCAACCATAATAAACTTAAATACCACAATCAAAAACCAACTTATCATGTATTTCTGACTTCCTTTGTACTGCCTTAAAGGCAGAATTTGCTGGTGTTTCCTTTCCAAGAGGTTTATAGGTTGGTTAATATATTGGATAGACTTATAAGGAGAATAACTTCAATAGAAATTATACCTGAATGGCCAGATTCCTCTTATACTACTAGATCCCCATGTTACAGTACAAGCAATGAAACCAAATTAGTTTTCACAAAATGCACTTCCTTCTACGAAAGCTAATATTCTAAAAAATCTAACAACTAAATTCCCATGACCTTATTCCTTCTAGTTTCTAGTAATACTACCATTCAGTTTTAATCAGACATAACCTATCTAATGTTGACACTGCTTAACAGTCTATATAATCTCAAGCAACAAATAAAGCAAGGAAATACCTCTCTAACACACTCAAAAGCTGATGTATGCATATTCTGATTCATTTTCAATGCGTCATGTTTCTGCACGTGTCCTTCTTATCAACCTGAAAAGAATAATTGCATCTGAATGAAAAGCCTCAGTTTAAAAAGAAAATACAAATCAACAACTTTTTAGAACACTTACTGCTGTTCTCTATTCAAATATGGAGAAAGCTTACGGCAGAAAAAACTTATATACACAAAGCCCTGCTGTTGTTGTTCTTGGTTCATACAATATTTGAAACTGCTCACCACATGAAGTAGTACATGTACAACAAAATAGCCTTCTGCATAATACCCGGCATATCCCATTCTAATTTTGTATATGATGTTAACCATCGCGTTAAATAAAATATGAATGTTTAACAGTTTGTAGACACAAATGCACATACAATAGCAGACCAATATAATGATAGGCACAACAAAACAATAATGTATCTGAATTCTAGTAAATCCAGTAAAATTGTCACAAGGTTAGCCAGTTAATATACAAAAAATCCCTTCCAGCTCATACTCCATCATAACTTGCCTACAAAGATTGTTTTTTAAATTCTATCAAACACTCTGCCCATTTTTTCCTTATTGTTGTTATGTCATCCATGTCGAACGCGGTAGCATCACCAAACCACTGCAACAATGAGTAGGTATATAAACCAGTCAACAAGCATATTCAAAGCAAGTTATTGGTGTTCATGTACACTACTACCGCAACGGGTTAAAGTTAACATACCTTGTTCCATTCAGTCCTCAAACCTCCACGAACTATGTTCCACATCCATTGCATTACGTAATACCCACATTCAA
>PYAF01003858.1:127662-138543 GCA_007407185.1 Glycine tomentella
TGAATGGTCTGTATGAACGTTATGAGCTATTTAATTTCAATAATGCGTAGAACTCGAAAGTTTCTTTTGAACTTTAATTTCTAAATTCATTTTTAAAATAAACCCAGATTTTTGGAACTTTCATTCTTTCTGTTTTATAAAAAAAATAATAATAAATAAATAATAAATAAAAGCGAAGTAAAAACGGTTGTTACAGAACACACAAAATCAATCAATAACCAACACAATGGCAAAACCCTACCAACATTACCCATTTGCGTGTAAATTACTTACAAGGAACACGATTGTCCCAAGAAAACATGCGACCAGAAACCAATACTAGGAAGTAGTACAAAAAGGAAGGTTAAAGCTTTTACATTCATTAGGAAAAAAAAAAAAACCTAAGATGAATACTAACCCAATTGAAGATGTCGGCACCAACTCCAAGCCAGATGGAGCAAAAGCGGAGAACGACGGGCAAAAGGAGGCACGCGACACCGTCCGAGGGTTGAAGGCCACCACGCGGGAAGAATGCTTCTGGGGTTGAAGTGGAGAGTGTGAGACGGCTACTCAGGTTTAGGGCACGACATGCAATTCGTGGGGACCAAAATGAAGACAACGACCATTACCCCAAAACGCTGTCGTTTTAATTTTGTGTTTTCCATTTTTTTAAATTTTAAAACACCAAAACAAAGACGGTTAAACTATAACCGTCATCGTATTAAGCTATCTAAGACGGTTTCAACATGAACCGTCTTTGAAATGTTGCATTTAATTACGGAAATGCCACCGCACCACATATTAAGACGGTTTCGTGACAACCGCCGTAGATACCCTGTCGTAAAATGTGTTATTTGTAGTAGTGCATATATAAAAGCACTTGTAAAACAGTATATTGATCTCGAACACAATTTTCAGTCTACATCTCTTTTTTAACTAATAAAAAGAACTGAACCTTTGTTACGGGGAAGTGACATTTTTTTACATTAAATTTTAATCTGAGCTCAGAAAAATTATTTATTTTGAATAATATACATTTTCTTAACTAACTTTAGAATAATTTATCTTTTTAAAAAGGAATTAAAATTAAATTCGGAGAAAATAATTTAATCCCCTTGTTATCTTTTTAAAAAGGAGTTAAAATTAAAGTTGGAGAAAATAATTTAATCCCCTTGTGTTGTTTTATTCAGTTCACTAACTCCTAGTTTTAAACCCAACCAGGTTAGCAAGCCATTCCTTGTGCTATTATTTGACTCTCATTTTCTCATAATAAGGTTCATTTTGGTTATAAAAAAATCTATTTGATGCTATAAATCTTTAATTAGCCAATTCGGTTTCGACTTTTAGAATGAGTTCTTAATTTAGAGGGAAAAGTAAACAAGATCTTAAATTATTGATGAAAATTTCAAATAATATATATTACCTAAACAAACTATAATTTAAATTATTAAGATATATGTCTTTGATTCTCTCATTAATTAGTAACTGAGATGTTTTGCATTTTTCTCTAAAATATTGTTAATTTATTTGCTAAATCCAACCAAATTAGTTAACTATATTTTGCAGGATCAGTGGTTTATTGAAAGATCAATTTCCAAGCTTTATTAATATTGGGGCGTCAACCTAAGGTTTCAGGACCAAGCTTTTATAAACTAAAAATTGAAAAAACAATAACGTAAAATGAGCCAAACTACATAGTACATACACATTTAAAAAATACAAAGACGGCGTTTACGCCAAATAGACATCGCATATATATGATTTTGTGGATGTGGAGAAAGCATAAAAGCTTTTCATGTGATGCCATATCTGCATTGATGTAAGACAAAGGCTCTATTAAAAGGTGGACTAAATGGTCTTTTGTCGTTAGTGTTCCCAATAACTCAATTTTTTCAGCTGATCGAACAAGACAATCTAAGATGAATATATAGGTTTGGTCAGCTTATAGAATCTTCATAAAAATAATGAGAGGAAGAAGATGGAAAGTTACAAAATCCAAAAGAGAATAACATTCCACGTGGTGGCATTGTGCTTTATAGCAAGAAGTTGAATTTCATAAACAGAATTTGAATAATTTACTACTTGATTAAAAGATATAAATTACTTTCAGTTATGTCAAAAGTTATTAGTATTGGATGCTAGTTATATGTTTACACAACATTCCAATATTATTCTTGTAATATAACTCATGAAGGTCTTTCCTAGCTTCGGAGTGTATATATATAAGTTACTTCGTTCAGTATTCTTATAGTTTAGTATTTTTTATTTTTGTCTCTGTAAATTATTTTTTTTTATTTTAGTCCTTACAAAATTTGTTTATTTTGTTTTTCATCTATAAAATATTTTAGATAATGCTTTGAACAGAAAACAAAAAGTATTATCTATAATATTTTATATGGAGAAAAAAAATAAGATTTTACAAGGATTAAAATAAATATTTTTTACAATGACAAAAAAAACTAAATTGTAATAAGGAAAAAAAAAAGGTATTTAAATCAAGTTAATAAACGATGTGTATTGTTGCTTTTTGTAATGAATCTTAATAAGGTTATTTTTAGAAGTAACTATTGGAAGGTCGAGTTCGATGAGAAACTTGCTTATACATGGTTGTCAGAATCGTGATTCTACGTAGGATCGTGGAGACCTCATAGAATTGAATCGTAGAATCGTAAGAGTTTACTTCAGACAAAAAAATAAATAAATTATCTACATATAAATAAAAAAAGAGTGTAAATAACAAGTACTAACCCAGTTTTTAACATAAAAAATGAGCCAGAGGGTATATATTAATCAAAAAAGGGGTGCAGGAAGTAAATTAGTAATGGATTTGGCCCAAATATGAAAAAAACCTAATTTCTCCCCCATATAAAAGCTTAACTTTCCGCTCATCCTCATTTTCTCCCTTCTTCTTCCTCGGCTGCGCTCTGCATATGCTCGAACCGTTTGAATTCTTCTGCTTCAATCTTTTCTTGCCTTCTTCTTCCATTGTTGGGGTGCATCTCTTCAGCCTCTGCTATATTGGGCCATCTAATATCATCAACTTCTATATCCGAACAGGAATGCAAGAAACGTGAGGAACACTAGAAACGACGTCGTTTTACAATCATCTGGACTCACCAACTCGCACTCGAACTCGCGATTCTGCTTGGAATCGGGCGATTCTACTGTAGAATCGTACGAATCTACTTCAAAACCGAGTTTGCTTCCGATTTAATTCTCGGAGGGGTGGTAGACTCGTAGAATCGAACGATTTTACGATTTAAATCGTGATTTTAACAACCATATTTATATTCACTAGTCTCGTTTTCACTTATGTACTCTATTTTCAAATCTAAAACCACATTTCTTGTTTGTGATGCATATATGTACCTTAAAAAATATAATGAGTCAATCAAGTGATAGTTTAACTTATGTTATTATTAGACCTTATAGTATTTTAATTAATTTCCATTACCATTATTATATATATATATATATATATATATATATATATATATATATATATTCTTCCTTTCCAATAAAGTTGTTGCCCGTTAATACAGATCTCCGTGTTGGTTATACTATGTTTGTATGCACGTACGTTGGCCAAACTAATATTCTTTACCATCCTAGTTATAATTAAAAGATATCTATAAAAATAAAAAAAATAAAAACATAAAAAAAAGAACGTATGCAGTTAAGAAAATGTATTTGATGAAAAGAAAATCCAATATAAGTAGCAGAAAGAATAATTTAGGATACAAGAAAAGAATGAAATTATTTTTTTAAAGCTTTTTTCTTTCACAAGTCTCCTAAAGAATTGAGTTCCTTATGTTTCCTTAATTGAATTTTATTATTTCATGATGGTCAAGCCTTTTTCAGCAGCTGCAAACTGTTTTTCAGCAACTGTAATGTGCCTTTCAGATCAGCCGGCCACCATCTGTAGTTCTTTGGAGATGCAATTCCCATCTTTGACAGCTTCTGTTAATGCATAATTTGATATTATTAGCGAAAAGTCTGATTTCAAGATAGCTGTGTCTAGAATATTTTAGACCTTAAACAAATTTTATATTTAAAAATTATTAATTAAAATTTAATAATTAAATAATTTAAACGTCTCATTCAATAATAATTCATTTGACTAATATTTTTACAATATAATTTATCTCAAAGTTAATTTAAAAATAATAATTTTGTATTCTTTCAAAAATGACAACAATTACCCGTATTATTAATAATATTATGTAAACATTGCATGTATGTAAAAATAATTAATTTTTCTAATATAATTTAATATTTCTAATAAAACATTAATATCTTTTGTTAGTATTTCTTTTTGTTATGTTTGCTTCACGAAACAATTTAAGACCACTAATATTTAATTAATATTTACTAAAACTTTCAACATTAATATAATATTTCTTTTAATTTAATCCATTCTATTTAAAATTCTCAACTATATATTATAAATTAAGAGCCTAGAGGGGACCTATATATAAACTAAGACCTTGGAAGGGAGCTTAACACAATGGCTTTATTGACCTAAGACCTTGGAAGGGAGCTTGGAAGGGAGCTTAACACAATGGCTTTATTGACCAAAGACCTTGGAAAGGAGCTTAACTCAATGGCTTTAATAGGCACGGCTCAAGTAAGGTAACGGAAATAAAAATACACCAAAATCTAATTTAATCAGAGTTGAACCCTCCATCACTATTGTTTAATGATCACAAACCAGAAATGTGGTTTCATATAAGAAAAACTGAAATAGAGTATAGTAGTGAAAATGAAAAAAACATCATCAAGTTGTATCATACCCCACCTTTCAAATTCTACTTTTAGCCAAAAACCCTAGAGCAAGTCAAGAGGAGTGCATGTCAAAACGTGTTGTACTTATTATGTAGATTCGTTACAAAAGCAAGAACATAATATTGTTTATTAATTTTGTTTTCAATTTGACATGGCTAATGATGTTGAGGATCTGGCCCTGCAGGAGAGACTCTCTAACCTTCCACCTTGTAATGGCCTCTTTTGGTGCCACTCACTATTTCGTATATTGTTGCAAGCCAAGTTTTGTATCTGTTAGAATAACATAATATATCATGTTCATAAAACATAAAGCAAGAACATGATAAACGATATTGGGAAATCATGATTCTCACCAATAAAAGAAGGATAAAGACATACCCGGAAGCGCTGATGATGGAGTAACAACCATCTCTTTCTTTTTCAACACCGGTAGGGCGATTTCTCTTTCTAAGCCTTCTTTTCTATTATGTGTTTTTCTGATGGAAGAGTAACACTTGGTGTGAAGGGGAGAGAGGACCAACCCTATTTATACATAATTATCTTTAATCTGGTACATCCATCATATACCATATCAACGCTTGAGATCAATGCATTTTGTAACTGTTTTGTAGCGGTTAATTATTAATTGGGCCACATCAATAGTTGTGACTGTTCACATCAATAGTTGTAACTATTCACATCAATAGTTGTAACTATTCACATTAATAGTTGTAACTGTTCATATTTCCATTATGTGGGAATATATTTCTAACATTCTCCCACTTGGCCCGATTAATCATAATATGCATGTTCAATACATCTCTTGCGTTAGCCATCATAATGATAAGTTGTCAAATGCGAGTTATGGCGGTAGTGCATTATTAATTCAACGCATTCCCTTCCATGTACTACGTCATCAACAACTCATCATATATCATTCATAATATATAGGAAATATAATGGTCCACATAATGTCTTACAAAGACTTTCTTGTTATATTTCATAATGTATATACAATCATAAGATAACAAGAAAACATAATGTATGTCAGAAACACATAAGTGAGCTCAGAATGTCACACATTAATAATCTTTAATACAACCAAGGCTCATACTTTCAACATGTTCTTTAAATAGCTTTGGTTGCAACCCTTTCGTCAAAGGGTCTGCCATCATTTGTTCAGTTCTGATGTGCATTATTGACACTCTTTGTTTCTAAACCTCCTCTTTAATGGCAAAATACTTCAACTCTAAATGTTTGGCACCTTTAGAGTATTTGTCATTTTTAGAGAAGAATATTGCTGCAGAATTATTACAATAAATTTTTAGCGGCTTGCTAACGGTGTTGACAATCGTAAGCCCTGAAATAAAGTTCTGCAGCCATAATGCATGAACTGTGGCTTCAAAACACACCACAAATTTTGCTTCCATAGTGGATGAAGCAACGATAGTCTGTTTTACACTTCTCCATGATATGGCTCCTTGAGCCAACATGAATAAGTAGCCAAAAGTTGACTTTCTACTATCAAGACATCCACCAAAATCCGAATCTGCATATCCAATCACTTCCAATTCATTGGATCTTTTGTACATGAGCATGTAATCCTTCGTGCCTTGAAGGTACATTAAAACTTTCTTTGCAGCTTTCCAATGTTCCATTCCAGGATTACTTTGATACCTGCCTAACATTCCGACCGCAAAACTGATATCCGGTCGAGTACAGGTTTGAGCATACATTAAGCTGCCTACAACAGAAGCATATGGAATTACTTCCATCTCTTTCCATTCAACATCATTCTTTGGGCATTGCATGAGACTAAATTTATCACCTTTCTGTACAGGAACAATCCCAGGTGAACACTTACTCATATTGAATCTCTCAAGAACCTTCTCAATATATCCTTTCTAAGATAGTCCTAACAATCCTTGTGACCGATCAAGGAATATTTCTATTCCTATCACATAGGACGCATCTCCCATATCTTTCATTTAGAAGTTCTTTGAGAGAAAATCTTTAGTTTCACACAATATCGATAAATCATTCGCAGCAAGTAAGATATCATCAACATAAAGGACTAAAAAAATAAACTTACTCCCACTAATCTTTTGGTATATACACCGATCAACAGTGTTTTCCTTAAATCCAAAAGATGTAACAATTGTATTAAACTTTATATACCATTGTCGAGAGGCTTGCTTAAGTCCATATATTGACTTCTTAAGTTTACACACCAACTTTCTTTCACTTTCCATGGAAAAACCTTCGGGTTGATCCATATAAACTTCCTCCTCAAGATCACCATTAAGAAAGGCTGTTTTCACATCCATTTGATGCAGCTCTAAATCATAATGAGCCACCAATGCCATAATTATCCTAAATGAATCCTTTTTAGAGACGGGAGAAAAGGTCTCTTTATAATCGATGCCATCTTTCTGAGTGTAACCCTTGGCAACGAGTCTGGCTTTATATCGTTCGACATTACCTTCTGGTAATTGAACGAGTTCCCAGACATTGTTCTGTTCCATGGAATTTAGCTCTTCCTTCATAGCTTTTATCCATTTTTCAGATTCAATACTTTCTATGGCTTGTGAAAACGAAACTGGATCTTTATAGATTCCAACATCATAATCTAATTCTTGCAAATAAACCACAAAATCATTCGGAATAGCTGACTTTCGTTCCCTTTGGGATCTTCTTAATTCTATTCCTTGTGGTTCTTGTGCATTAGCATTTTGCAAGTTAGTATCTTCCGGGAGAACCGTTTCATTCAAATGTTGTTCATCATTGTTATCATGTTCTACAACGATTGGAACAACATTAGGTGAAATTGTGGAAGGAGAGACAATTACAGGCAAAGGAATATTTACCAAAGTCTCCTTTATTTCCATAACTTCCCTTTTAGAACTCCCACTAACTTCGCCATTCTCAATGAATCAAGCATTACCAGTTTCTACAATTCTCGGACTATGGTTTGGACAATAAAACACATACCCTTTAGACTTCTAAGGATAACCAATGAAGTACCCACTAACAGTTCGAGAGTCTAGTTTTCTTTCATAAACTCTTGCTTCGGCTTGGCAACCCCAAACATGCAGGTGCTTCAAGCTGGGCTTCCTTCCTGTCCACAATTCAAAAGGAGTCTTTTGAACTGCCTTACTAGGAATCCTATTTAGCAAGTAAGTCACAGTTTTAAGCGCATAAGTCCACAAATTTCTAGGTAGTGTGGAGTTACTCATCATACTCCTTACCATATTTAATAATGTCCGATTACGCCTTTCTGCTACACCATTTTGTTGTGGTGTGCCTGGCATAGTGTATTGTGCACATATGCCATGTCTTTCGAGGAATTTTGCAAAAGGTCCTGGACACTATCCTGACTCATTATATTTGCCATAATACTCACCACCTCTATCTGATCTTACGATTTTCACTTTTCTATCCAATTGCCTTTCAACTTCTTTAATGAATGTCTCTAGGACATCTACTGATTGAGATTTTTCATGAAGCAAACAGATATAACAATAACGTGAAAAATCATCGAAAAAGGTAATGAAATACTTTTCTCCATTAAAGGCCGGAGTGTCCATTGGCCCACAAATATCGGTGTGTATTGTTTCTAAAAGTTGGGTGCTTCTTGTAGTGTTTTTCTTATTATGTTTGGTTTGTTTTCCCTTAATGCAATCCACAAATAACTCAAGGTCATTGAAATCTAAATTTGGCAAAATTTCATCCTTCACCAATCTCATGATTCTTTCTTTAGATATATGATCTAATCTTTTATGCCACAAGAAAGTAGAACTTTCATTCTCGATGCCACGTTTTAAACCAACATTGAAAACAATGTTAAGCAGTGATTCAGCATAAACATTATGAAGTTTCAATTTATATAAACCATTCATAAGAATACTAGAACCAATAAGATCAGCATTCTTATATAAATTGAAAACTCCAGATCCAAACATAAGCTTAAAACCATTATTATCCAACATAGAAACTGAAATAAGGTTTCTAGACAATGAAGGCACATAAAGGGTGCATAATAGGTCTAAATGATAGCCACTTTCTAAGACTAGACGATAAGTCCCTATGCCTTCAATTGAAGATTTCTTTCTATTTCCCATAAAGAGAAAACGATCTTCATTTGGATTTATAGTTTGGATCGTAACGAATCCCTGCAAGTTGTTGGAAACATGAGTTGTAGCACCAGAGTCAAGCCACCAAGTGTTATTAGGAACTTCAACTAAATTTGATTCAAAACTTACGAAAGATAAATAATTACCCTTCTTTTCGAACCAAGCTATACGTTTAGGACATTGAACTTGATAGTGACCAAACTTCGTGCAGAAGTGGCACTTGATGTCCTTTTGTTCCTTCTTTTCTTTCTCCTGCCCATCTTTCGCAGGTGCTTTCTTTTTCTTAAAGTGTCTTGACTTTGCTTTTAATCCTTTCCCAGCTTTCTGACCCATGAGATTAATAGAGTGACTCACATGATTCCTTAATCGTCCTTTGTCCTGAACAAGCATACTGGCCAATTCATTAACATTCCACTTATCCTTAATAATGTTATAGTTAATTTGAAATGGTCCATATTCAGGAGGCAACGAGTTCAAAACAGACTGAACTAAGAATGAGTCCTCAACCGTAAGTCCCAAGGTCTTTAGTTTTGTTGCAAGATTAGTCATCTCAATAATGTGCTCTTGCATAGTTCGCGATCCATCAAACTTCATGGTCGTGAGCTGTGCCATAAGAGTACCAGCGAGTGACTTGTCTGCTGAACGGAAACGTTCTTCCACAAATTGCATATATTCCTTAGCACTTTCTGTTTGTGGAATAGTTGACTTAATGTTGTTGGCAACAGTCATCTTAATGAACATAAGGCTCAATCTGTTACTTCGCTTCCATGTTTTATGGTGTAATTTTTCTACCTCACTACCTGTTTCAATAATAGCAGTGGGTTCATCCTCAAGGAGTGCCAAGTCAAGATCCATAACACCTAAGTGGAATTTGACTTGTTCACGCCATTCAGAAAAATTCTCACTAATAAATATAGTAACAAATGATACATGAGAATTCATAGGAACAACCGCAATAATAATCATACGCTTTTAATTGCGGTTCGAATAAAATCATACTAGTATAAAATAGCACTCCTTTGGGTAGTTACTATAATATACTAAACATAATTAAATACCATAACATTAATAGGCAAAACATATTTTCAATTAAATATATATCTGTTATCTTTGGATAATCAAAATATATTTAATTAAAAATATTAATTTACCACATCATGTCACTAATTATAGAATATGATTCTCCTTTGGGTGAATCCTTCCTTTCCAATAATTAGCAACGTCAATTTATCCAATTTATTTCAATAATTGGTATTTCATAAGTACATGGATAAATGACAATTTTATGCATACGATAACATTCTAATTTGGCCACTTTGGTGACTAACAAATTATGATCATAATGCATGCAAATACATAAGTATTATATTATTTTCACACTTCTAGTTTGGTCACTTTGGTGACTAACAAACCATGACATAATGCGTGAAAATAACTAATCAAATCATTTCATGATATAATCATAATATAATTCATCAATAAATATTTTAAAATAAAACATTATATAGACACAGCGGAAGTCATGCCTTTATACATACTCCATTAATTAACAATACATATTTTTTTTTGTACAAATATTTATAATCAATAAGTGATTCTATGATATCATCGTTTCCAAAATTCCACAATCAACATAAAATAAAATAAATTAATTGAGGAAAAACATCAATTAAAGTCATCATTCCCAACAACCATTTTATCATCCAATTGTAAAATAAAGTTTGCTAACGTAAACTTATAATTAATTAATTATAGATCTTTATTTTACAAAAGGAGCAACATATCGTATAAAATATATACATAAACAGTACCAATCTCATATACACATCATGTTTACCAATTGATCCGTCCGTAGGATTCAAACAGATACGCATATGACAAATAAACATTTATATTCAATCATCATATAAGGAAAATCATGAATTCCTAAACAAGTGCTCTGATACCACATGTTAGAATAACATAATATATCATGTTCATAAAACATAAAGCAAGAACATGATAA
>PYAF01003858.1:138643-175127 GCA_007407185.1 Glycine tomentella
AATTGATCCGTCCGTAGGATTCAAACAGATACGCATATGACAAATAAACATTTATATTCAATCATCATATAAGGAAAATCATGAATTCCTAAACAAGTGCTCTGATACCACATGTTAGAATAACATAATATATCATGTTCATAAAACATAAAGCAAGAACATGATAAAGGATCTTGGGAAATCATGATTCTCACCAATAAAAGAAGGATAAAGACATATCCGGAAGCCCTGATGATGGAGTAACAACCATCTCTTTCTTTTTCAACACCGGTAGGGCGATTTCTCTCTCTAAGCCTTCTTTTCTATTATGTGTTTTTCTGATGGAAGAGTAACACTTGGTGTGAAGGGGAGAGAGGACTAACCCTATTTATACATAATTGTCTTTAATCTGGTACGTCCATCATATATACCATATCAACACTTGAGATCAATGCATTTTGTAACCTTTTTGTAGCGGTTAATTATTAATTGGGCCACATCAATAGTTGTGACTGTTCACATCAATAGTTGTAACTATTCACATCAATAGTTGTAACTATTCACATTAATAGTTGTAACTGTTC
Source organism: Glycine tomentella (assembly GCA_007407185.1). Taxonomy (NCBI): domain Eukaryota; kingdom Viridiplantae; phylum Streptophyta; class Magnoliopsida; order Fabales; family Fabaceae; genus Glycine; species Glycine tomentella. The sequence goes on from PYAF01003858.1 coordinate 139,207, forward strand.
ATATTTCCATTATGTGGGAATATATTTCTAATAGTATCAACCTTCTTCCTCATTGTTGAAAACTTAGGGAAAATTCTTGCTTCTGAACTCGCAACAAGCAATGTCAGAACAATTAGGAAGATACCAAATTGTATTGACTTCATTAAAGTAGCCATTATCTTGCAAAAACTCAAATAAACTAGAAAAGCAAATTGATATATATATATATATATATATATGACATATCATAAAAAACTATTTTATATGATAGTAACACACACACACAAACAATTCATCAAAATTAAGGAAAGTGATTAATTTAGTTGATAGTACTAAATTTGTCTTAAATTTATACCCCCACCCAATTACTTAATTCATCAAGATTAAGGAAAGTGATTAATTTAGTTGATAGCAATAAATTTGTCTTAAAAATTTATACCCCCACCCACACACCCACACACCCACACACCCACACACCCACCCACCCACACACACATAAAACACTCAATTACCTAATTCATCAAGATTAAGGAAAGTGATTAATTTAGTTGATAGTAATAAATTTGTCTTAAATTTATAATTTTTTCTAAACTATCCTTATCCTTTAATACTTTTCTCTATTCTAATGATTTGTCAATACATTTTCTTTTTTCTTTTAACGAAGGGTATTTCTAGTCTAAAAATAATTAATGTAAATAACATTATAGTTGAGATCTTATAAAAAAGACTAAATTATAATTTTGGACTGTAGTTTTCAAAATCCATGACTTTGGTTCCCTAAATTTTTAATTATAACATTTAGTCCTCCTAGTTTATAAATTGGTGATTTTGGTCCTCCTAATAGATTATTAACCAATAATTGTGATTATTAGGACGATCAAAATTGTAATTTAACTTATAAAAAATATGTATCATTTCAAATATGGATCTTATAAATAAAAATGGAGGAAATATCACTCTTAGTGAAGTAAACTCAAGAGTGATTAACAAGATGTTAACAAAGGAAAACCTATATATACACACAAACACCTAGGGAAAGACCTTCTGAAGAGTTGAATTGTTCAATATTCATATTGGAATGTTGTATAAGCATATAACTACCACCCAAGCAACCTTTATCTTTTCGTCTTTTGGGATCTTCCTTCTGCCCTCTTTATGAATTTCAAATTCTTGCTATAAAACACAATGTCACTATGTGGAATGTTGAATAATCTATCGAGTTTTTATGCTTTCTCCATAATCATATGCGATCCTTGCGTTGTCTATTTGGCATAAACGCCGTCTTTGCATTTCTTAAATGTGCATATAGTTTGCCCTGTCTCCCTCGATTTCTTTTAAATCTTCTTCCATCTCATTATAATTATTCTCTAAAAGAAAAAAAAATCATCCCAAAATAATAATTATTTTAATCTTTCAATAAAACATTATTTTTCTATATTTATTATAATATTAATGATAGATAACAAAATTTATTAATTAATTAATGATGACATAAGGTTAATTTTGTAAAATTATTACTCTCTTTTATTTATTTATTATTTTTTCTTGATCTTTGTAAAACAACTTAGCACAATAACTATTTTAGAATGGAGGAAGCATTTGATTTATAAAAGCTTAGTCCAAAACCTTTGGTTGACTCCCCAATAGAGGAAGTATCTGATGCAATGAAAAGTGGTGCCATTTTTGTCAATAAAATGAATGTTTTAATATCGGATATAAAGAAATTGATCTAAAAAATTGTTTTAAAATCGATTTCAAATATCACTTGATATAAACGATTATTTTTTAAAAGATTATCTTTTAAACTAGCTAAATATTGAATTGGTCTAAAGCCTTATCAATTTAAGTGATCTAAAAAAAGTATATACAAATTAAACCCAAAAAAGAAACTTCATTCTCTCAATCATACATGTTCTCAACCCTAAAGGCCAAAATTATGTGTGAGACCCTTGTAGCACCACCAAATCAAACAACTCTGGCAGCCCTCCCTCTCCCCACGATCCCTCCTCGCCACCCTTTGCGAGCATGTTCCCCCTCTCCTACCTCTCCGACATGCTCGATTTCCAGTGGGGGTGACAAGGGCAAAGGGAACCTCCTCAACATACTCGCTGTCGGGTTTTGATCTCCATCTCGACGTGCTCAACTCTTCGAAATCATTGCTCACTGTCAGGTTCTGATCTTCTTTTTCACTTTAATTTCATGGCTTTTTTTCCCTTCGTTTCAAATCATGAGTCATCGGAATTAGGTGTGTGTTTTGATGGCAGTGTTGTTGTGTTAGGGATATAGAGATAGGGATAGGGGATAGAAAGTAAGAAACTCTTGGAAGAATTTCGTAAAATGATTCTTGTGGTTGCGACCACAATACTATGATTTGTTTTGTCCTATATGTATTGGTGATGTATTTGAACTCATGAGTATCAAAATATCACCTTAGAAGGTACCTTGAAACTCTTGGACGAATTTTGTAAAATGGTCATTTTGTGTTATGCGTGCTCTTCTTGACCATGTTAAAAAATATTGTACTTCACGACAACATAATTTTCTCCCAAGGCATTATCTGAAAAATTGTAGTGTATCATTCTTTTATGACTTTCATGATTATTATTTGGATTTTTCTATCCTGTGCAAAGTATCACAGGTTAAGGGTCATTATCCACTTTACCCATGTTAAGGATCATTAAATATTCACTTTCAATCAATTCTTCGTTAAATAATTAATTGTGATTCTTTAATTAAAAATTGGATAAATAGTCATTTTTGTCCCTAAATGTGTAGAGCCCTGACAAATTCATCCCTGAAAGATGAAAATTCAAATGTTTGTCCCAAAAAGTGTAAAAAGTGTGACAAATTCATCCTTCTGTTAACTTATGTCTGTTACCGTTAATGAAAATGCCTATGTGGTACAAAGGGACAAAAATGTCATACACTTGATTGCATGACTGCTGACTATATTTTGGACGAAAATGTCAGTAAGTTATCATTGGACTAAAATGTTAGTAATTTCCTATTGGACCTAAATGTCAGTAAGTTACCATTGTACCAAAATGTCAGTAATTTTCAATTTGACCAAAATGTCAGTAATTTTTCATTGGACCAAAATGTCAATATTTTTTTTTTTACAAAAAAGGTTAGTACGTTTACATTGTACTAAAATGTCATTAAGTTATCATTGGACCAAAATGTCAATAATTTTTCATTGGATTAAAATGTCATTAATTTTTTGTTGGACGAAAATGTAAGTGATTTTTTGTTGAACGAAAATGTCAATACATTTCTATTGGACTAATTTGTTAGACCCCAATTTTTGTTTAATTTAAGTGTAAACTATAACTTAAGGGTAAATCTTCATTTTTTTTTATCGTTACAAGCATAATAATAACAATACAATAATCACTTAAAAAATAAGGAAGCAAGCATAACATAATAATGACCATAATTTCTTTGTCACAATAGAAATTATCCAAAAAAACATTCAACTAGTGTACCAAAATAAACATTATAACAATGTATTAATCATTATAAATGTATCCAAATTATAATAATTAATCACAATCTATTATAAATAAAAGACAAGCATATCACATTTCACTTCTTCGAATATTGGTGGCGGGGCAGCCCTGGTGTGGATATGAAGCTCGTGTAATTTGGTTGATTCATCCTATGAGATGGTACATCTGAGAATATAACTTGAATTGGTGCTGGAGGCCTAATTGAAGGTGGTCTAAACAAAGTTGACATTGGTGGAGGTGCGAATATTATTTCCTACAACAATTATAAATAGTAACTAGTTATGCATAACATAATTTAACAATAACTAATCAGTTGTATGTAAAAATCACTCATAGAACTAGGAGTTGGAGCACTTTGAGTGGTAGTTGGAGTTGGAGCTAGAGCACTTTCACCAGTAAGAGCTGTAGTACTTTCATAATTAGGTAGAGATTGTTCAACTTGTGGGGCAGATTGAGAGCAATTAATCTCATCCTACAAATATGTAACATCTAACATAAATAACTTGCAAGCAATAATAAAAAAATTAATCAGATTTTAAAAAATATGTTAATAGTGTTTTTGTGGTTGTATTTGAGTTAGTTTCTTCTTCAAGATCTAGTTTCCACTTTTTTTGTCCTGGTGGAACACCACCATTAATGCATCCCCTACTGTCATGACAATTCAGACCGCATCTAGTACAACTAACCACCTTGTAGGATCTTTTTAGTCTATTATTGCTAACTTTTCCCTCATTCTGATTCTTTCTTCTACATTTTTTGGGTCGACCAGGTCTCTTTCTAATATGTGTTGGTGTCGGGCTGTCAAAAGGTGTATTTTCCCAATATTCTTGACTCTTGGTAGGGCATATGTAATTTTTGTGGGTTGCATTGTAAGATCCAATAGTCAACATATTGTCACTGTAGTCCTCTGGTCTGTGGTTTTTGTATCTGATGGCAGCAATTGCGTGCCTACAAGGCAGACCTATGTAGATAAACAAAAAACACATTAAATTGATAGTGATGCAATACATAATATCCAAAATTGACAAATTTAACTAACTTAGTGAAATACCTGTAAGTTGCCACATTCTACATGTGCATGACTGGTTTTGTAGATCCACATCAAGTCTTGTTTCATAATGGCAGACCTCATATCTAGTTCCAACAGCATCACCAACCCAGCTTGCACTCCACTTGTTGGATTCAACTTTCTCCTTTTCTAGCCTTGACTGTTGCATAAGTACCAATGATCCTAATCTTGCAGCCATTTTTAGTTTGGCACTTGTCATCTTGCGCATGATATAGGTCCTTATATCCTCACATAGACTCAAAATTGGCTTATTTCTGAACTTTAGAATCTTTGTATTAAAAGACTCACCATTGTTGTTGGTTATGTTATCAACTTTGCAATTATCATTGAAGTAGGCTTTCGTCCATGATTCACGGGGCACTTGTCTAAATAAGCCCATGCCTTTTCATTCTTCTTTTTGATAGCTTCCATACTAACATTAAATTCTGATTCAGTAGCAGACCGTACACACCGCCAGACTAGGCCTCTTAACTCTTTGTCTTTCCACTGCTTGGAGAAATTCCTCCATAAGTGCATAACAAAATACCTATGTTTAACACCTGGCATAACTTCCTGCATTACAGGAAGCAACCCCTACACATACCATATAAAAGAACACACTATATATTAACAGCTTAAGATTGAAACAAGTCTCAAAAAAGCAGTGAACTAGGGAAGCAAGGAAGCTGATCAGTAAAAACAGATCCAAGGAAGCAATTCCACATGAAGGACAGAAGCAACACAGACTTACAGATTCTATCATTCTATAGTTATTTATTTTCATCCCCTTATGGTTATATCATTATATGCAAAATTGTGCAGCTTGAGTTAGAAGCATTTATCAACATACAATAAGACGTGAACATAAATCCTGAACCCATTACAGGCAGATAAACAATAAAATTAATTTCCATAAACACTTTCTTGGTTTTGAGAGGCTTCTTGTTTGTGATACTAAACCTAAGGTGATATCTTATCTCTTTAATCAGACCAATATTATTTAGTACCAACAAGTTAGCCACATAGGAATATAAATATTCTTCTGTACAAATTCTTGTCACTATATATTTTCTACTGATTATGAGGAGTTATATTTATGATTAATTTTTATAAAAGAAACAAATACAAAAGAAAAAATCCAGATCACTGGATTTCACTATTTGACATCCTAATTGAAGTAATTTCTATTTTAAAGTATTTGAATCAAAATCAAAACAATATTGAAATGGCTTATTCTTTAGGATCTATTGATATTCTATCTTAGAACTTGAACATTAGAACTATCGAAACTCCCAAGCATTACAATCACATCAAGACAATGCCAGAACTATTGATATTCTATCTTAAAGAACCACAAATTTGTGTTTAGAATTTCTGTCTTCTACAGAATTAAGCTAAAGTGATTAAGATCTCCTTTTCATACTATACAAAGGTCAACAAAAATAATAACCAAAGTAGCTGCAACCTAAAATTAAAAATTTCATACTCACTATGACAAATATATCCTTGTTGTTTATTACTTATTGACATTTTCATCCTTAAAAGATTTTACTTACTGACAAATATGTCCACGATATACACATATATATAATTCCTAGCATGACACATAAACTATCACATATGCATGCATGCAATCAAACTTACAGTTTTCTATAACTGAACCCTACTTTTCATCACAAATACTCAAAGCAAAACAATTGAATTGCACCTTTTGGATGTCTGACATAAAATTCTAGCCATATTGCTTGTAGTCTCCAAGGTCTTCATGTAACAATGTGAGGAACCACTTTCAGTTATCTTTATCTTCAGCATTTACTACCATATATGCAATCACAAAAATTGCATTGTTTGCATCTTGTCCCACTGTTGCAAGCAAATGACGACCATAGTATCCTTTCAGAAAACAACCATCAAGACCAATAAAAGGTTGCAGCCAGCCTTGAATCCTTGCTTGCATGCATCTAAACATATATAAATTCGGTGGAATTATGGAAGAGATCTAGGTATGGGAATGCAATTAATTTTCACAGTTGATTCTTTATTGCTTCTTGTTAGCTCATGTGAATAGTCCCAAAGCTTAGCATAAATTCGGTGGAATTGTGGAGGGGATCTAGGTATGGGAATGAAATTAATTTTCACAGTTGATCCTTCATTGCTTGTTGTTAGCTCATGTGAATAGTCCCAAAGCTTAGCATAAATTCGGTGGAATTGTGGAAGAGATCTAGGTATGGGAATGCAATTAATTTTCACAGTTGATCTTTCATTGCTTCTTGTTAGCTCATGTGAATAGTCCCAAAGCTTAGCATATTGCAATTGGATACTTCCCTCAACCAGTGGCCGAGCCTCTTTGGTAGCCCTAAACATCTTTCTTTCGTCAATGTGCACACCATATTCTTGCCTAAGATGTTCATGTGCATCTACATGAGTGAGGTTTGGATGAACCCTAACCTTATCAGCCACCCTTTTTGCCACCCATTTCATTATAGCTTGCTTATTTTTGAAGACCCTTCCACATATGTGCTCCTTCAAAAAAAGTCTTGATCTGAAAGCTTCTTGTAACTTCAGACCATGAACAAAAAATCTCCCATGCACATCCAATTTGTTTGTAGCGTGCTCTAGCTCGAATGGTGTCAATTTTTGCCCATTTGAGATCCCTACCATGAAGAATGGTATACTTTCTTATAGCTTCAATAAACAGATTGATAGTATCAAACTCCATCCCAACCTTCACATGCACTTGTCCTAAACTACTTCTAGGATTGTATTGAGGATACACAATTTTAGAATTGGTGTCCCCTTCATCATCACTATTGGGAAGAGACTCAAATTCTTCAGAGTGGTAACTATCATTACTTGTGTCACTTGAATGTCCATCATCTTTTGGAGACACATATACATAGTATGGGTCACTTTCAGAATGATCAGAAAAGTTAGCATCCTCATCATGTTCTTTAACTTCATCATCATTTGCACCACTATTAACTTGACTTTCAACTCCAACAACTTCAGTTTCAGCATCTGGACCACTTTTACCCACACTATTAGCACCATCAACATCCATATCTTCAATATCATTCTGAGTATAGTCCACAGGAACATCCTCAACCACCTTTTCTACACTGCAATTTATAGGCAATACATCTATTTTAATCTCTGGCCCAATTTCATTAACAGGACCCCCCTCTGGCTCAGCATGTTCTAAGTATACATGCACTTCTTTTTCTGGATCGGCAAGCACAATTTTGCACATAGACAACACATCACAATCATTTTCCAGCCTCTGCAAACCATTATTAGGCACCAAATAATAAACTAAAGCAAAATTCACATAATTGCGACAAGCTCTGCACAATTCGTGGGATGTCCACACATTAACCAAATTTGTTTCAACATCTTCCTAGACACGGAATTCACCACTGACATACTCCAATGCCCCATTTTTATTTTGTATGAATTTACCATTGTGGTGCAAAATAAGAGTGATTTCACCACACATCCTACAAGTAAGCATAAACATCATTATTTGTATTTTCACTAATCATGTTTATACACAACATCAGTAATGAAAAAGTAAAAAAAAAATAAAATTTGAGAACCCAAATATAAACCTCCAAATGAACACATTATTCGAAAGAAGGAACACAAAGCTAGACGATCATCTACTACGCCCAACCAAAAATGACATGCAATTTAGAAGACGACATAAAGAAGAGCGTACAAAATTTAGTCAAAAAATGTAGGAATGCAAACCTAGCAGTGGATAGAAGCGCGATGGTGATCGTAGACAAAAAAAGTAACAGAAGCACGATGGTGGTTTTCGGAAATAGAAGCACCTCTGTCTTCAACAGCCAAAATGCGGGAGCACGTTGGTGGTCATCAGAAAGAAAGCGCGAGAAGAACAGAGAGAGCCTGTATGGTGGTCCTTCCCTGGAGAGCGCGAGAAGAACATAGAGAGGACGAGAAGAACAGAGAGAGCACGTATGGTGATTCTTCCTCGGAGAGCATGAGAAGAACAAAACACAAAAGACTGTGCACAATTCTGAGACAGCGGGAATAAGAAAAGTCAAGGAAGATAAAGGGATTTCAACTGTGGGAAGAAGAAAAGCCAAATGAAAAAAATGAGTTTATGTAAAAAAAACAAAATTTTGTATGACAAATCAATCCCTGTGACTCACTTTTGACGAGTCTAGTCAGCAACCATGTTGGCAATCAATTGTATGACATTTTCGTACCTCTGTGCCACATAGGCATTTTCATTAACGGTCAGACATAAGTTAACAGAATGATGAATTTGTCGCACATTTTACATTTTCGGGGACAAAATTTGAATTTTCATCTTTCAGGGACAAATTTGTCAGCACTCTACACATTTAAGGACAAAAATGACTATTTATCCAAAAAAATAATTTTCTCTCTCTTATTTATTTTATGAAATCGCCTTAATATACTATCTATCTTCCTACCAAAATAATAATTAATATTTAATATTATAGTTTCTAGTAATTATTTTTGTAACACCTAATTTTTTTCACTTATTTCCTTTTATAAAGAGATTTATTTTATAACTTCGCTTTTCTTTATTTCTTAAATAAACATTAAATAAAATAGTTACTATCAAATATTTCTTAGTACAAAATAAAGTGTCATACAGTCCATTACAATCTTATATAATATAATTCAGATACATACCATAATATAGTTCAAATACAGACCAACAAACCAAAATAATCAATACAAAGTTACATGGCCTCAGTATCACTAGTACACCAAGCATAGAATACAATTCATCCAAGCTTCTCCATCACCATTTAGCTTAATATTTCACTGTTCCTCTGCTCGCCCAACAGATTGGGGTCATCACAGGTGTCAACCACAGACACAAAATAGGGTAAGTATATGATAAACATAGTTAGATAAAAACAACAGAATCATAGTGGAATAAAATAATATGTCATAATAAATACATAATAAATGTATGACAAAATACACAACATATGCATGATTCTTGATTAGAATGATGCATGACTAAGATCTCAGATTCTCATCACATGGAGCCATAGTCCAGATAGCCCCACCCTCTCTTAGTGGAACGAACTTATCCATCCAGTTAGGGTAGCCCAGTGGCGCATAGGAATGTCACCTCCACCCATGTGATCATCATGGTGGTGTGGTCCTCACTGTCTCAACTACCCCCCAGCTCAGAATCCTCTTGTCTGAACGCGTGGACTCAGTTAAGCTATCTGTTTCACCTCCTCTTTGAGGTTATTCTATTACCTTCTCTCTGAGGTAATTAAATGCGGATGAAATATGCAATGGCTTGCTTTTATTTCTTTCTTACTCTTCACCATTAATTTTCAATTTACTTTTCATATGCTTTAACCATTTGACATGGATCCAACACAGAACTCAACTCAACATGAATTTATAGAAACACTCAGCAACACAAGGTAGAAACACTCAGTAACACATGGATAACAATCCATATAAATTTTCAACAACACATGAGCTTCATAAAATACTTAGTAAAACATAATCAACACATAAACTTTAATAAAAACATCTAATTGATATACAATATACAAACTTTAGTAAAACATTAAGTAAGTAACAAAATAACACCCAAACTTTAGTAAAACATTAAAATAAGTATTTCTTTAAAACAAAGTCATAATATATAAAAGGTTAAGTTACTTAATCTCTTTCTTACTAGATTAGATTCAAATTATTCATTATAACTATTTATTTAAGTTACTTATCCAAATCATCATCCATTTACCCTTTTTAAAGTTTTTGAAGCATTTCATCAAACACATGGCATACAAAGCTTAATTCATATAAAAATAAATGAAAATCTATCATAAAGAATATCTAAACCATGGTTATCACAGTAATTCCCCATACCTTGCTTTCTTAGATTGGAATTTAAGCAACTAGCTTCCAAGTGCTCTTAGCTTCTTTACGTGAACTTTTAAGGGTTGTGGGCCTTGGTTTTTTGCTTTGGAATTTAAGTGAAAGTGATGTAGGTTGGAGGAGGAAGTCTACACATGAGATTGCCTTCATTTGGTCCCCACCACCCCTTTTTATAGGCTAGGTAAAGTGGCTTTGCTAGAAAAATCTCCAAACTCATCATTAACTTGCTTTTGATTTGGTTTATTTTCATTGGCCCTTGCTTTTCAACCATACAAGTGTCGTAAATCATGAATTTTCTACATCCTTCTCCTTGGCTCTCAAATTGCACGTGGACTTCAAGCCTTGTAGGGAAAGTTTTCCAATTTTCCTTTCTTTACGTTTTTGTGCTTCTTGAAAAAACCCATTTTTGTAAAATAATGATTCTGGATTCGTTAACCGTTGGATTTTCTTAAAATTTTAAATTCATACTCCTATCTCATATATCTAACTTTTTAGCATTGGGATCTTTGAAATAATGTGTAGAAATGTCCACGTGTTCAGCCAAAGGAGACAAAATACAATTTGCTTCAAATATCTCTTAAGCATTTATAACCTAGCTTTCCAAATGGTCCAATGGCTTGTTTCATGGCTTCTTATCCCTACAAGTGTCTTTGTTCTTGAGTTTTCTAAATTTTTCTCCATTATTCTTGTAGTCCATGGCCAAGCTTGGATTTTTGAAGCAATTATGTTGCAATTTTACAAGTTTCACATGGATGGCTTGGATGGCTAGGTTTTTTTAGAGATTTTTTTATGCTTTGTTTGAATTAATTTATGTCTTGAAATTAAATAACATCACTTTTATAATCTATGGAAGCTTAGTTTTATTTGGTTTTATGAAAATAAAGTCCTAGAAATCTTTTAGAACTTAGCTTAAGTTTGGTAACATTTTTAGGATGTCACACAATTTTTCTTTCAATGGTTTTATCTAATTTTTTATTGGTTCATTTTGTTTTAATTAATAAAATGTCTAGATTACTTTATTAAAGAATCTAGTCCTCCCATATTTAGAGAAAATTCCACAGATTGTATCTTTCCTTTTTTGTGTTTTTATGAAACTCAGGTTAGTCTAGATTAAATTCTTTTTGAAATATTTTTCCAAAATTTTTAAAAATTCTATTTCATGATTTTTCTTTATGAATAATGTCAATAATTCCTTATCTAGGAGCATACTGTATTTTGGTCAAGTGTTTATAGCATTACTGAAGCTACTTGACCTTATCATGGCTTAAAGGGTATTTTGGTCATTTTGTAAAATGTCCAGGGGCATTTGTATCATTTTCAAAAATGTCCAAGGGCATTTTTGTCATTCTATCTAGGAATGTATATTTACATAAAATTCACATGTATATTAAAATATGAGGGTGTTACAATTTTAGAGTGTAAATTCATAAAATAAATAAAAACACGAACAATGTTGTTGATGCAAGAAAAAAAAACGAGTAAAAATAGTAATCTTTTACGTTCAATAAACTAGTAGCCTAAAGGCTGAAGCTTCATACACAATCCAGTTACTGGATCACATACACAAGCAAGAAAGCGCTTTTTTTTTTTTTGTTATAATAACTTTTCCTAAGAATGTGAAGGGCATGAACTTTATCATATTATGCAGAATCCACATATAATCCTTGCATAGCCTGGAAATAATTGAAACCTATATCGCAATTTTTCTTTTTGTTACGTCTGCAATTTTCTTTTTTTTACGTTTTGTTTTTATTCATTTTTTTCTGAAAAAAATGAAACACATATTTTTGAATATTAATCCTAATTCTCTAAAAAAATTATATTTCCAATTTATATATTTTATGAATTTATTCTCTAAAATAACCAGCAACTATTATTATTTTGGTGTGAAGAGAGATAGTACATTAAGGTGATTTTATAAAAATAAATAAGAGAGAGAAAATGGGTTTTTCTCAAAGAATCACAATTAATTAGTTAATGAAGAACTCGTTAAGAGGGGATATTTAATCACCTTTAACTTGTTCAACTACTTGTGCATAGTTGCCCAGGATTAAAAAAGCCCTTATTATTTAACTAGTTGTTGTTAAGGATTCAATATATGGGTCCATTAGTGGTAATCATAGAAAGGCTCATTAAGGATCCAATGTCTCAGAATCTTAACAATAAGATCCAAGTTATGCATGTAACGACATTGAGAAGAGTCACAACCAACAAAGATCGTGATCTCAACAGTTAGAGAGATTTTAACCGAGATATCCGAAATATGGTATCAGTTAATCTCGAGGTAACTTGCCTATAAATAAAGGTTATATTCATGGAGAAAGGTACACACTCTCTCGACCTAACTTTTCTATTATCATTGTACATACATCTCACCTCCATTTGCTGGTATTTAAGTGAATAGTGATCAATATTCCAAGAGGTATTTCCTTCATAAATACCTCAGAGAGAGCTTTTGATCCAACATCAACGTACTATTAATTTTACTAGACACACCTGTTCGTGAAAACAGAACATTGGCGTCGTCTGTGGGGAACCGTAAATTTCAAATCCCACGGTTCGTGATGGTAAACACAAGAAGTAATCAGATAATACACTCATGTTCCGATGCTGGTGGATGAGGAGAATTACCCTCCTAATTCCGTAGAGGAGGGAAATTATGACGTTGTGTGTGTTGACGACGAGGTTGCAAATACGACCTCATCTCCTGCTCCGGCGACACAGGCAACTCCAGACGCTTACCGCCCGGATCAAACTCGTCATCCAACGGTAATTGTGCCTCCTAACCTGGAGCCCACCAAGCGTCTTATGAACAATGTCCTCAATTCAATATTGACTCGAATGGAGGACATGGAAAAGATATATGCCCTTCAAAGGCAGGAGGATGTCGAAAGCATAACGCTCCAGTTAGAGGAACGTAATGTGGCATGGAGGCACGAAGAAGAACAACGCATGTAGCTCATGGAGCAACGTTTTAGGAGTACGGAGAATCCGGTTCATAATGGGAACTGTGGACAACCGGCTCGTGAAACAGCTAGGAATATGAGCAATCAATAGGCCGGTCAAGCCCCAACTTGTCCAATAGATCAACATGCGGATCTCGGAGATAGCGTGATCCCAGTTAATTCGGAAGGACCAGTCATCCGAATGGAGATTGGGGGTTCATCTCAAGGGAATGTTGCAGCTCCATCCCAATGTGTAGACGATAACTCAGTGTACGATGATATTGGGAACATGGCCCAGGTACAAGCGACAATTCCACACCAACCTATCAACACAGAAGCGAACCAGGCAGCTCAGGTCCGGGTTAGGATTCCAGACGTTCAGGAACCTGCAATAATGGCCCAGAACCCGACTGTAGAGGTGGCACCTAGGGCGAGAATTGATGGGGGAATTTATCGGAGGAAATATAATAGAGGACAACATAACAATAGTCCTTTTACTGATGAAATCATCAATGCCCGATACCTAGAAGATTTTGATGGTTCCTTTCTATCAAAATATAATGGAAGCCAGGATCTGCAAGTGCATATCGATGAATTTGATATGCAGATGTGTGTTCGAGGAATAGATAAGCCGATTATTTCTCGAATATTTGTTACTACTTTATCTGGAGTTGCCCATACTTGGTTTCATACATTGCCATCGTGGTCGATCTAAAATTTTGAAGATTTTGGGCAGAAATTCTTGTTGAATTTTGCTACTAGCAAAAAACAACCTAAGTCTGGATTTGCACTCGGGAAGATATGACAACAACCCGGTGAAACACTTCAGAGTTATCTAGATCGGTTAAAAGAAGCGGCTTTGCAAGTACAAGGACTGGAAGAAAAAGTGCATGTCCATCTCATCTCGGCCGAGTTAGATGGATCGTCTCGTCTGGCGAAATCAATATACAAAGACCCGATGAAATCATTAATGGAGTTTAGAGCTCGATCGAAGAAGTATTTGGAGCTAGAACAAATGGAGATTGCTAATGCTATGGGCAGAGAAAACGAAATAAGTCCCAGACGGAGGAGTCCACTCCAAAGAGGTAGACAACAACACGGGGGTCATAATCAAAGCAGGAACTGTAACGTCTCAAATTTACCATCTTGTATTTTGTTGATTTTTGATGAAAATTCTTTTCGATTTGCTTAAAAATACCAAATCACAAGTTTCCATTACTGAATAATATTTATAAATCTGAAGTAACATATATAATAAGATTACAAAAGATTTTTCCTCACAGATTGATATTTATAAATCTGACATAATATAAAATAAAATACAGACTGATATCAGTTTTATTACATGGTACAAATCACCAAAATATTTCATTACAACAAACATCTTCAACTAATCATCTTTAACAAAGTCCTTTCCTTAGACATCATCTTGCCAATCCTTCTTTTACTGTTCATCTGCTCGCCCAATTAGATTGAGGTCATAGCAGGCGTCAACCACAGACACAAAACATAGGGTAAGTTTATGGTAAATATAATTTAAGTAACAAATTAGTTTCAACATGCAAATAATAACATCTTCAAAATATGATGCATGCTTCTCTTTTTATATGATGCATGATTCTCTCAAATTCTTATCATTTGGTACCAACAGTCAAGATAGCCCCAGTCCAATGGTCTAGAACTTGCACGATCAGTCAGGGTGTCACAATGGTGCACAGAAAGGTCACCCACACTACTTGTGATCATCATGGGTGGCGTGAGTTCCTCACTGCCGAAGCACCCCCCAGCTCAGACCTCTCATCTGAACGCTCGTACTCAATTCCTATAACTATCTGACACACCTCCTCTTGAGGTAACAACGCGGACTAACCCCCGCCGGGTATATGCATATGAGACATATAAGATTGATTCACTTTAAGGTACAACTCTTTTCATCATCCCATATTTATTTTCAACATCAATCTTTAATTGATATCTCACATACTTTACTCAGAAGCTCAATATAAAGTATAGAACTCAACTTTATATTCATATACAGAATCTCAACATATTATTCATGTACAAAGGTTTATAGAAACACTTAACAACATATGAACTTCATAGAGATTCATGGAAACACTCAACAACACATGGAACTTAGAGAAATTCTTAGAAACTTTAAGCAACATATGAACTTCATGGAAACACTCAACAACACATGAACATTCAAACATTTATTTAAACAAAACATCACTTAAACAAAGTAACACTTAAACTATATTTAGCATAAACTCCCCTATATATACTTATTCAAACACAAGTAATACTTAAATTATCTTTACCATAAAACTTCCTCATACATACCTTATAATCATTTATGAAGCTTGTCTTTCTCTTCCTATAAAGCTTTGACAAACTTCCTCCTAAAGGCTTCCTAGCTTCCACGTGATTCTTCACTATGGTGTGGTTCTTTCCTTACTTGATTTAGACTTGAAAAATGAAAGGATGAGGGTGTTGAGAGTTCACGTGAGAGTGTAGAGAGGAAAGCTTGGAGAATGACTTGCATTTAGGTCCCCCTCCCCACTTTATATAGCATTTGGAAAATGATTTAATATTCATGGACATATTTGCCCTTTCTAACTAAATGACCTTCATTTAGTTTCATTCTAACCAAATTACCTCTTGTTCAATTGAATTGTAACTAAGTTAATGATGACTTTTTACTTTTATAAAAAAAATCTTCTTAAGCTTAACATACACCATACAAGTGTCATGCCACTTGTTTCCATCATGTGGCTTTGCTTTCCAAGTGGCTTATCATGAAGATTCTACTCCCTTCTACTCCTTCATTCACGTGGTTCACAAGTTTAAGGAGAAGGAAGACAAGTGGTCCTACTTAGTTGGCATGTCTTGGAACTTCTCCACTTTTTATCACAAAACCTGTTTTAGTAAAATACTAATTCTGGATTCGTTAACCGTTCGATCTCCTTAAAATTTTAAAGGTACACTACTATCCCACATTGTAACTTTTGACCGTAGGAATTGTTGAAATAATGTCTAGAGTTGTCCACGTATTCTACCAAAGGAGACAAGAGAAGATTTTTCTTCTCATCTTGTATACATGTCCCAAGTGTCCACCACTTGTCTCTTTCATGAAGCTTGCCTTTACAAGTGGCTTATTTATGAATTTTCTTGCCCATTCTACATCCTTCTTCACGTGGACTTCAAGCTTAAGGGGAAGAAAGACAAGTTTTTCTTCCTTTTATGCCATTAAATGTCATTTTTTATGCTTTAAGAAAAATCTAATTTCAATTATGGTTTTCCACATGGTAATTCCTTGTAGGAAGTCAATTTTAATTTGAATTCTTTCACCTAAAGGTAATATAAAATAATAGAACTCTAGAGATCTCCAAAAATTATCTTTAGTTTCATTACAAATAACTCATAACCAATCTCTACATAGTACTATACAGACCTCAAGCACAAGATTGTTCTTATCTTAATTTCAATTGGTCTATTTTTCTTCTGACCATTAAAATTACTAAACCATTTTATTAGATAAATCTAAACATCCTACAATTGAGAGAAAATTCCACAGGTTCTATTTCTCATTTTTCCATATTTTTCTGATGCCCGAATCCTTCTGAATATAATTTTAAAATCGTCACCTTATAAAATTCGTAGAAATTCTAAGATTTCTTGTTACAAAATATCTTAATAATCTGCTATCTAGGAGTGCTATGTACTTCCATCAAGTTTCCACAGAATTTCAAAGGGTATCTGGTCATTTCTAACCTGAAGGGCATTATGGTAATTTGTCACTCTAGGGACATGATTGTAATTATCCAAAATGTTCAAGGGTATTTGTGTAATTTTCACCACAAAATATCTAGCCAAAATATCTAGGGGCATTCTTGTCATTTCTAAAATATCCAAGGGCATTTGTGTAATTTTCTCCTTAAAATATCTTACTAAAATATCTAGGGGCATTTTCGTCATTTTCACCTTAAGGGCATTTCTGTAATTTCCAATTTAAGGAAAGGGTAATGTGGTCACTTCTCTTCAAATATTTTCTTAATGTCTCTAATTGATATTTCACCCAAATAGATCATCAAATCTCTCATCATCTAATACTCACATCAATAGCTATGCAAGAATAATTCATATAATATTTGGACCATAGTTTTTGAAATTTCAGAGTGTTACAGGAACCCGGATGCTAAGTTCAGGCCAAGAAAATATGAGGCCAATACGAAAAATATACTCTATTAAACGCATCCTGGTCACAAGTTTGGAGGGAAGTTGCTTTGATTGACATGAAAAAGGTGGAGCGACCTCGTCCGTTATATAATAAGGCCAGGATAGACTAATCCCGGTTCTGCAAATTTCACAACGAACCAGGGCATACTACGGATCAATGTTGGGATCTCCGAGATGCAATTGAGAAGTTTGTCTGAGAGGGCAAATTAAGACAATACGTGATAAAGACCCAGGGTCGCCAGAACAAGCGTAAAGGTGGGGGTCAGAATGAAACTAAACCCGGGAAGGAGAAAGAAAAAAGAAAAAAACAGGGTGATAATGAAGATGAGTTTCTAGAACCCGGGTTTTTTTGCAATGTCATTTATGGAGCTTTGGGATGAGGAGGAGATACTGCCAATCAAAGAAGGAAGTATCTAAAAGAAGTCCTTTCAATGAGAGATCAACCCAAGTTTAAAAGCAAAAGTAACAGGATATAACCTCCTATACTTTACTTCACAAAAGGGGATATGAAAGATGTGGTGTCGAGTCATGAAGATGGCCTGGTAATTACTGGAACTCTGGTTAATTTCTAAGTTAAAAGGATGTTCTTAGATAATGATAGTTCTACAGATATAATTCTTTGGAGTGTGTTCAAAAAGATGAACCTTGACGAAGAAGATTTGAAGCTATGCAAGACAATGTTAATCGAATTCAATGGGGAAAATACTAACCCCAAAGGCTCTATTGATCTTCGAATGACTTTAGGCACCAAGGAGGTGTTTAAATCAGAACGGGTCACATTTGTTGTGGTCGATTTCCCCTCACCATATAATGTTATTTTAGGGAGACCAACTATCCACAAGTGGGATATGTTGATCTCTACTAAACATCAGAAGCCAAAATTGGTAGGAACAGAGACAAGATTATGACTATCTGTGGAGACTAGAAAGAATCCCGGTAATGTTATTATAACACAGTCAAGGATAGTAAGGGTGGACCATCTTCACCACCCCGAATACGTCAAGGGGATCGAAATGTAGGGAAAATGGAGGAACGTTAATCGGGGAAACCAGTGAATATGGTCGAACTCAACATAAGGGAAGATACAGAGGAATGGAGACCGGAACCAGCAGGCTACTTGGAAGATTTGCAAATAAGGGATTAGGCTTGGCAAATCACAAAGATCGGTAACACGGTCGACTTAGCTACAAAAGCCAAATTGATGGAGTGCCTTAAAAATAATCAAGATGTTTTCGCATGGAAAGCATCGAAAATATCGGGGATAGATCCCAATTTATGTTGCCACAAGTTGTCGATATATCCTAGATCAAAGCCGGTGGCGCAAAAGAAGAGGAAGCTCGGCCCATAAAGGAAGCATGCACTGGAGGAGCACATTAAAGAGTTATTGGATCTTGGGTTTATACGAGAAATCTAATATACTATGTGGTTATCTAATGTAGTGATGGTCAGGAAGTCTAATAGCAAATGACGGGTGTGCACAGATTATATTGACTTGAATAAGGTGTGCCCCATATATTCTTATCCAATGCCCAATATCGATCAGCTGGTAGATAATTCATCCGGGTTCCGGTTATTATCTTTTATGGATGCATATTCGAGGTACAATCAAATAGCTATGTATCCAGAAGATCAAGAAAAAATAGCTTTTATAGGCAAAAAGGCGAATTACTGTTATAATGTCATGCCGTTTTGGTTGAAAGATGCGAGGGCTACATACCAAAGGATGATGAAAAAGGTCTTTTAACACCAACTTGGCCGAATATTGAAGTTTACATAGACGACATGATTATGAAGACAGCTACTATGGCTGATCATATACAGGATTTAGAAGAAACATTTAGTAGGCTAAGGGAATATAACATCCGCTTGAACCAACTCAAGAGTGCATTTGGTGTCTCAACTGGAAAATTCCTGGGGTTCATGTTGACCCATAGAGGAATAGAAGCCAACCTAGATAAGTGTAAAGCCGTGTTGGAAATTTTGAGTTGAAATATCAAAGATTGGAAAAGGTAGCTTTTGCACTGTTGTTAATAGCAAAGAGGCTTTGTCCCTATTTCCAGGCCCAAACAGTAATTGTCAAAACCAATCAGCCAATTCGACAAGTGATACATAAACCGGATTTGGCTAGAAGCATGATACACTGGGCAATACAATTGTCCGAATTTGACTTGAAATATGAAGCCCGACACGCGATCAAATCCCAAGTACTAGCTGATTTTGAAATGGAATTAACCCCAGTTAATGGAGGAACAGAAAATATTTGGAAAGTATACGTGGATGGCTCATCTAACATCAAAGGAATTGGGGTTGGGATCATAATTGAAAACCCGGAAGGAGTAGCTATTAAGCAATCCCTTCAGTTAAATTTCCCGACATCTAACAACCAAGCTGAGTATGAAGCATAAATAGCCGGGTTATTGCCAGCAAAAGAACAAGGAGTGAAAAAGTTAAAGGTACTTACTGATTCTCAGCTCGTAGCAATACAGATTGAGGGGTGGTACCAAGTGAAAGGGCCCTTGTTGGCCAAATATTTGAATAAAGTCAAACAAATCATGCTCGAGTTTGACGAAGTCATTGTTAGTCATATTCCTAGAGGGGAAAACTCCAGGGCTGATGTTTTGTCGAAACTGGCTAGTACAAAGAGTCCGGGAAATCATAGGATTGTCATTTAGCAAGAAGTTTCCAAACCGATTTGTGTGATGATAATTTCAGCAGCTGAAGACTGGAGAAGGCCCATGATCGATTATTTGGAACGAGGAATCTTGCCAGATGATGTAGTAGAAGCCAAGAAATCGGTACGTGATGCGGTTATGTACACGATTGTGGACGATGAATTGTACCGCAAGGGGTTACATACCCCGATGCTAATTTGTTTGAATCCGGACAGAGTTGACTATGTGTTAACTGAGATACATGAAGGAATCAATGGCCAGCACATGGGAGCCAAAGCATTAGCAAGGAAAGCCCTTTGAGCCGGGTACTATTGGTCGACAATGGAAGCTGATTCTAGCAATCACGTTAAAAAATATGAAAGCTGTCAGAAGCATGCTAAGATAATATGGTCCTTGCCTGTCAAGTTAAAATCTATCTCGGCTCCATGACCCTTTTTTAAGTGGGGAATGAATCTACTGGGACCATTCAAGGCAGCAGAAGGAAAGCTGAAATGGTTGGTAGTTGCAGTGGATTATTTCACGAAGTGGATAGAAGCAGAACCCGCCTCCACCATAACATCCGCTCGGGTACAAAGATTTTTCGAAAGAAACATTATTTTCAGATTTGGTATCCCAGGTGAAATTGTGACAGACAACGGTACTTAATTTATTGACAAGCGATTTCAAGAGATGATGGCCGATTTCCATATAAAACACCATTTTGCTTCGGTAGAACACTCGCAATCTAACGGGCAAGCCGAAGCTGCAAATAAGGCGTCTGTAGACGGTTTACGAAAGCGTATGCAAGAAGCCGGTTCTAGTTGGGTTGAGCAACTATATTATGTTCTATAGGGATACATGACCACCGCTCAGACATCCACTAAAGAAACCCCGTTTAGAATGACATATGGTTGTGAGGCAATGATACCAGTTGAAACCCGAATATCATGTTGTGTCTCTTTCATTGGGATCATGAGTTGTTTATGACAAAAGTTGGTAATTCGGTAATCATGACTTAAGGTCATGAGTCGTTTTATAACAGTTTATAAATAAAGCATTTGTTGTCTTTATTGTGATGCGTTAAAATTATTATTGTGGCACAAGATAAATACGCTATGTGAACTCTGATCAGGTTGAAATATAGGAATATTTGATTAGAAAATCAAAATTTTTATGTGTAGCTAATTAAGCTATGTCACGATTAAGTTCAGGGATGATAACCCGGAACATGTGGCAAAGACAAGTTTTTGCCTAGTAAAACGCCTGGTCATAGAAACCAGATGGATATTTATATAGTCGACAACAATTATTATTGATTTTGGCCAAGTCAATTAATAGAATCCGATGTCATATGGACTCATACGTATGATTGGAACCCTCAAAAGGAGGGAGGATGACATTATGAATGTAAGAAATTGAGCAGTTGAACAATTGATAAAAGTAAATTCAGGAACAAGCCCGGCAGTGTCAATACATAATAAAAAGGGACTCAAAGGCCTTAGAGTAAAAGAAGAAATGAAAAATTACAAATCAAAACCGGCATCCCAGCCCTTCAAATAATAAGTTCCCGGAATTAAGCTCAGCCGTCAGCTTGATTGGCAGGTGTCGTCCCCTCTTCCCCGCGGGTTTGATCTTCATCCATTTCAGTCATGGAGTCTTCGCAAGGAGTAGGAAGTGACATTAACTTGCCATCACTAACGAATGCTCTAAAGTGCATACCTAAAGTATTAAGCTTGATCCTGGGATTCAAAAGGCGAATATGTTCTAGTGCATTATTGAAGAACCCCTCCACGGCTCCAGAAAGCTCAGACTTTACATACTCCAACTCTAGCGTTTTGATCTTTTTCTCATACAACACATTCAATTTGTTAAAACTCTGCGTGTTGGAGCCATTATTTGCCGGTGAAGATTCCAAACGAGACTTCCACTTTCCTGCAGTAGCCCGAGCCTTCTCCACTTCTTCACGAGATGCTTGAAGTTCTTTAGCAGCCATGCTTTGAGCTACAAGCATTTCTTCAAAGATTTTATCTGTTTCTGCACGAGATGCTTGCAGTTCTTCTGCAGCAGTGCGTTTAGCCACAACCAATTCCTCGCGGATTTTATCTGTTTCTGCATGGGATGCTTGCAGCTTTTCCACAATGGTGCTTTGAACTACAAGGAGTTCCTCATGAATCTTCTTTGTTTCTTCCCTGGAGGCTTGAAGCACATTCACTGTTCTGTTCTAGCATACCTGGTGTTCACAGTCCCTAAACTTTGAACCAGGGATGAACACTTCATTGCATTAAGTTCTATAAAACTGAGCTCTTCAAGGTCGGCCTCCGAGAAGAGAGTTGACTCTACAAAGCGTTTGGACGCGCGAATAATGCGGAATAATTCATCAGTAACACCCTTATCCCAGAGGGTACCGGGTAGCAATTTGATTGTGGCGGCAGTAGAGGTATCTGAAGCCGAAAGGAGGGTGATTGGTTGCGGTGAAGTTATTGTTGGCACAGGTGAAGCCATGGTATCTGGTTCTTTATCCCTTGGGGCTTCGAAAACAGGTGAAGCCGGGGTAGCCGGAGACCTATCCTTCGGGGAATCAGAAACAAGTGCCGAGATGAAAGCTACAGCCTTATCTTTTCGAACCTCGGAAAACTTTCACTTCTTTGCCTCGGAACTTGCGACACCAGAAATTTTCCCTCGCACCAAAGCGTTAAGGAATTAAGGGGGTTGAGGTCGCCCGGAAGCCGACATAGGCGGGGCCGCATTTTCGGTACCGGAAGCTGGGTTTAAGGACGCTGATTGTTGTCCCGTGTCAGTTCCTAAAAATAAAAGTAAAGGCATAATCAGATAGGAAAAGTCAGAATATAACAAATTAAGGTACACAAGTTCGTATTCGAGTGAGCGGAAGGCCCGGATCGAAGCTGCCAAATATAAGAAGCAACACTAGGTTGGCCATAAGCTTCTTTGTATGCAGCTATCCGGGTCACTGAGAAAGCGTCAGAGTCTGATAAACCAGTCTCCTTATAACGGTAGGAGGAAGGTGAAAAATCATAGTGGGTACGGGTCCAGTAGAGTGGAAATTTCCACTCTACGTCTCGAGACTCGGGGGAATAAAGGAAAAGATGTTGTTTGACGGGTTCGTCAACAACTTTGAAATATTTATTTTTAAAGTGTTTGAAGGAATCTGTGTATATAGTAAAGAGCTTATGCTCTGTATGACCCCGGATGGAAGTCCATCCTTTTCTAACAGCGGGTTCTCTACCTGTCCTATTGGTTTATACAGTGAAGTAATAAAAGAAAAGGGAAACAGTGCTGGGGATTTCTAAATGTTAATAGAAGTTCTCAAAAGCTTTTATAAAACCCCAACTATTTGGGTGAAGTTGTGAAGGAGCCACGTGAAGATGGTTTATAACTTGCATTTGGAAATCAGATTCGTATCCGGGTAATTACATCTTTGTAGAAAAAGAAAAAAGAAGGGTCGTTCTCCTCCTAGAAAGAGCAGATAGGCTCGTTGGGGTTGGGGGGACAAACATAGAAACCCTCCTAATTTCTTACGGGGAGGGCGACAACATTCCTCGAATTTAATTCAGATTGTAGCACCTCGTGAGTCACCCATGGAAATTTAGTGATTAGGGCTGGGGAAGGTGAATCAGGATGTGACCCGGCAGACTGAGATTCCGCAACTAGTTCTGATGACGATGGGTCCATAAATACCTACGTCAAAGAAGTAACAATTAGTAAAGCAGTGACATACCTGAAAAAATGAGTTTGTTGGAAAGAAGAGTTTGTTGGAGTTGAAGTATCGTCCGAGATAAGGATGATGTCCTTAGGTCTGTTGACATTCGGGGGCAGGCCAAGAGGATGACTCAGTATAAGAGTCTCATTTTGCCGGGTAAGGCTCGGCTTTGGGATGCGAACCGGGTTGTGACGACAGCATCCAAGTATTGAATCAGCCATGGAATCGAAGCTGAAATCAAAAAATGGGTACTTTCAACAACACAATCAATACAAGTATCGAATCGGGTTTCAAAGGAAGGTTCTGCGATAGGATTCTGTTGTTCTAAAGATGATTGCGGGTTTCACAGTTCAGGATTCGAAGTCAAAGACAAAGAACTTTCAAAGGAGTTCTTAGTCTCAAATTGAATTTGAGTTTGATCTAAGGAAGCTTTGCTTTTAGAAATTTTAGTTTTCGATGTCCCCCCAGTATGTGAGCGAAATAGGGTTTTTTGTCTTTCTTCTTCGGTAAGGGGAAGACCAAAGAACCAATACCCTACTTTGGGGAAGGAGAGGGTTTGGCGTAGTTTCGCTTCTTCCTCAGGAGAAAGCTTCATTCTAAATGGGAAAGTAGGGAGTTTACAAGAAAGGTTGATAGGAGAAAGTAAAGTAACAATGTTGGTAACCAAAAACTAAAGTTCAAGAACACAACGACAATGAAAAGAACTAATGACATACAATGGAATAGGAAAGGAAGAAAGAAGTTTAGGGTAATGAAGATACCTGATGTGTAGGAATTTCTTGAAAGTTTCTATGGCGAAATATTGCGAATGGTAATAGCAAGGATGCGCGAAATGCAGAGAGAAATACAGATAATACGAAAACAAAGAAGAAGAGGTAAATGAAAGTGAAATGATTTATAAATACAGAGAGGGGTGATAGCTCAACCGTCAAAAGCATGAAACGTCGTGACTGTATAATTGTCAGGCACGAAACGTCGCGTAGAGGGGCAAAATAGATAAATCAGTTCAACGTTTGGGGGCAAAAAGGACATATCCAATCAAGTGTTATGATCGAGGCATGTAATGAAACGACATTGCATTAAATGCATGTGTAGCTTGTTACGGCTAATGATATGACATAATGGTGTGATTTTACAAAGGACATTCCCCCATTCTGGATGTCACATCAGGTCACTTAAGGCATGGATAAAGAAACAACCTGGTACCAAGCAAAGCAAGGGTAAGGATAGTCAAGAGTAACTCGATATATACCAATCTGATTAATGCATCCTGGCTGCCTAGAAGCCTTGACAACCGAGCTGAGGGACAACTGTTAGGGATTCAATATATGGGACCATTAGTGGTAATCACAGAAAGGCCCATTAAGGATCCAATGTCTTAGAATCTTAACAATAAGATCCAAGTTATGCATGTAACGACCATTGAGGAGAGTCACAACAAACAAATATCATGATCTCAACAGTTAGAGAGATTTTAGCTGAGATATCCGGAATATGTCTGATTTCCCCTCACCATATAATGTTATTTTAGGGAGACCAACTATCCCCAAGTGGGATATGTGACAATCTGTGAGACCAGAAAGAATCCCGACAATGTTATTATAACACAGTCAAGGATAGCGAGGGTGGACCATCTTCACCACCCCAGATACGTCAAGGGGATCGAAATATAAGGAAAATGCATAGGAATGGAGACCGGAGCCAGCAGGACACTTAGAAGATTTGCAAATAGGGGATCAGCCTTGGCAAATCACCAAGATCGGTAACACGGTCAACATAGCTACAAAAGCCAAATTGATGGAGTGCCTTAAAAATAATCAAGATGTTTTCGCATGAAAAGCATTGAAAATATCGGGGATAGATCCCAATTTCTGTTGCCACAAGTTGTCGGTATATCCAGGATTAAAGTCGGTGGTGCAAAAGAAGAGGAAGCTCGGCCTAGAAAGGAAACATGCACTGGAGGAGCACATTAAAGAGTTATTGGATGTGGGGTTTATACGAGAAATCCAATATACTATGTGGTTATCTAATATAGTGATGGTCAGGAAGTCTAACGACAAATGGCGGGTGTGCACAGATTATACTGACTTGAATAAGGTGTGCCCCAAAGATTCTTATCCAATGCCCAATATTGATCAGCTGGTAGATAATTCATCCGGATTCCGATTATTATCTTTTATGGATGCCTATTCGAGGTACTATCAGATAGCTATGTATCCGGAAGATCAAGAAGAAATAGCTTTTATAGGCGAAAAGCCGAATTACTGTTATAATGCCATGCCGTTTGGGTTGAAAAATGTAACCTTTATTTATAGGCAAGTTACCTCGAGATTAACTGATACCGTATTCCGGATATCTCTGCTAAAATCTCTCTAACTATTGAGATCATGATCTTTATTGGTTGTGACTCTCCTCAATGGTCGTTAGATGCATAACTTGGATCTTATTGTTAAGATTCTGAGACATTGGATCCTTAATGGGCCTTTCAGTGATTACCACTAATTGGCCCATATATTGAATCCGTAACAAAAGGTAAATAGAAGAGAGGAGAGAAATTTTCAAAATTTAGTGTCCTACGCCTCTAATACACTACTATAATTCAAATATTTTCACATTTCTATCTACTATTTTTTTCATCCTCTTTACTAAAAGCAAAAAATGATTCAGATTGAGTTATAGGAATTTGGAGGGAAATAGGTGAAAGTGAAAGCAATTGGGTGACAAGAGAGGAGTTGAAAGGCTTTATGAGATTGACAAGGGTTAGGTAGGGATGATCCAACGAAGTTAGGTGCAGGGTGAGAGAATATGAGGGGGATTTGAGGGGTCAGATTTGGACTCTGGGATTTCATTTGTACGTATTTGAGTAGCTGAGGAAACAGAGTGCTCTCGAAATTGGGAGGTGTAGGGTGTGGTTTGCTCATGTGGGAAGGTTAATGGGATTGGGGTAGAGACTCGAAGTAATTGGTTGAGGGTATGTTTCTTTTTTAAATATAACCTTTAAATATTGCAAGATTAGGTTCTTTTTTACCGATGGATGTTGTGATCCATAACCATAACTATACCAGATTTTGACTACTTTGGAAAGGTGAATGCTCTGAGGACTCTAAGTGACTAGGAGAAAGAGAATTCACCATCGTAATTGCAAAGCGCTAGTGCGACGAACAACTTCGTACGAGTGCAGTGATGACTTGTAGAGACTCGAAATGGTGCCGCAAGCTGCAGAGTTAGTTCAACAACTAGTTGAAGGGTGTGTAACGAGCTGCAAATCCAGGTGCGAATGCAAGTTGGTGGAGACTGTGATTAGGGTTCGAGCTCGTGATCGTGGGCTTATGGGTGAAGACGGAAGATTGAAGAGAAGAGAAGGAAGGGTCAAGATCGTGCTACCTACGACTAAGGCTTTGTTTGGGAGTTAGGAGGAGAAGGGAAGGAACGAGATTCAAGGGGAAGGGAGGAAAATGAGAGAAGTTCATTCCTCCTTGTTTGGGAGTTAAAAATATATTAAGAGAAAGAAATTGAGAGTTAATAAAAAGTTAAATGTGAAAATTATATAATTTAAATGTAAAAATATATTAAAAATATATTTTAATATATTTTTGAATTTATAGTTGGGGTAGGACAATAATTTTAATTATTTTTCCTTCTAAAAACCCCCAAATTGAGGGAACAACAATTTTTAGGCTTTGGAGGATTTCAGAGGAGTTTTAAAAATCCTCAAATCCTTCTCCTCAAAAATTAAAACTCCCAAACAAGGAGATGTCACTACCTAAACCTTTCCCTTCCCTCCCTTCCCCTCTAAGATCTCTCTCCTAAACAAAGCCTAAGGGTTCAAGCCTTCAAGGCACACTCAAAACGCAATGTTTGGGTTGAGTCATTTTTCACTTAAAACATCGAAATGATGCAAAACGCACTTTTGATATAGTATAATTTACAAATCATATTTTCAAACCTCATTTTGAGCATTAAAAATATTATTTTAATCCAAATCAAACTTAAATGTTTTAACTTTTAACTTTTGCACAACAATACTATGGACATGTTTGGATGTAAGCTTCTCTAGAAGCACTTTTAGAAGGAAAAAAAATAAAATGAGCTTCTCCATAAATAAAAATAAATTTTTCATTAACTAATTTGTAAATGTCATCTCATCTTTTAGAGAAGCTATTTTAGTGAGCTTCTAAAAATTAGCTAATAGAAAACTTATTTTTATTTATGGAAAAACTCATCTCATTTTTTCTTTTTATTTTTTTCTTTTAGAAATATTTTTAAAGAAACTTATCCAAACATACCATATATCAAAGGGGTGCCCGAAGTACCCAACAAAGGATGACATCAGGTGCGGGCGGACACGAGTAGTAATTACCCGGTACCTATCCGCGTGCTAGAAAATCCACTTGTACCTACTCCGCAAACTCGTAGGTAGCCATGTAGACAACTACTCGCGGTTTTTTTTGTAAGCCTGCAAATATCCATGAATATTAAAAAAACCTGTTTAACAATAAAATTATTCATGAATGTTTGATTCCTCGCAAGTCAATGAGCAAATTTATATGCAAGATGAAAAAACTGAGTGATGAATGATAATGTAGGATAGAACTCTATACATTGGTGACTTTGCCATCGTGGAATTTGAAGATGGAATAAATGGGTTTTGCTTAGAACTAACATAAATGGCAGTGAAAGCTTAAAGGCATGGAAAGTAAATAGAAAGGTGTTGAATAACCTTGAACGTAATCATGGTAATACTTCCTCGTGTCATTTAGTAACTCCATCAAGTCGAACTCTTAGATATATAATAAAACTAGCATTAAACTCAAAGAAATAATGAAGAGTAGCGCAGAGGCACAATATGAAGCACTAAATAGATCTATAATTTGAAGAAGGAAGGAGAACACAAGCACAACATGAAATGTATGATAAATTAGGGTTAGTTCTCTTATGAATATATATATATATATATATATATATATATATATATATATATATATATATCAATGGACACTTAAGTAACTTTACGGGTACAGATACTCACATGTACGAGTAGTGATGCCTCCACCCACCCTGTTCATAAACGAGTAAAGAAAATACCCAATTTACCCAAGGGTACCCATATAGCTAGCTATATAGAATCCATTGAGGATTTTATCGGTGGATATATGTGAATGCAGATTTTTTTACCATCCCTCCCAGCTCTTGCCTTTCTTTCTTTGCCTAGAAAAATACTACTAATACACTATATAATTTTAGATTAATAGTAGAGGATGTATAGAGAAGGTATTTAATACATTCTCCACTATAAAAACTAAAATTTATTAAAAATCCTAAAAAAATTAATGAGTCTCCTTTATAATTTGTGTTAAAGGGTGTTACTCGCATTCATAGAAAAAAAAATTTAACCAAAAACATAACAACTTAGACCAAACTCGAGGACCTATATACTTTGATCTTACATGTCAGAATCAGCATTTTAAAATCCAGACCGATCCAGCCAAATGGACCAATCTAACTATGACCCAGAGGCCCACCCGGGTCGAGCTGAACATTAAATCGACCATGCAATTGACCTAGTCAAACCTAATGTTACTTGGATGGATTGCTGGTTGAACCAGCAATAACCCAACCTGGGTCACACTGGGTCACACACCTTCATTTAAAATAATAAAAAAATCAAAACAAAGATTCAATTGCACCCTTAGCCTTCACACTTCACAAATCCTGTCATTGTTGACCCACCCATGCCAAAGTCATCCACTTATTATCGTCGGCACACCTACCTAAAGTCGTCATCATCGATTCACCTGTTTGTTCCGATTATCGTTCTAGTTGGACACCGAGAAGGATGAGAGGGGAGTGGTGCTTCATACACCATTTAAAAATTCTACTACACCATTAATTTTTCAAAAATCCGAAAATACCCCTGCTGCTTTGGACACTTATTTTAGTTGAGCTGAGCACCATTTTTGCTTCTTGTTTGTTGTTGTTGTTGTTGTTGATTTTTGGTTCGCCTCAGTTGCATTTGAGAAGCATTGGTGATTTTTGGTGCCATTTCGGTTCATTTCGTCGGAGTTGTGGGTGGTTGCCGGAGCGGCGAAGTCATCATTGAAGTGTGCAAAGGTGGCTGGTGTCTGCTATCGTACGGATTCGATAATCCGTATAGATGCTACGGATTAGGTAATCCGTATGACTCTTACCGATTGACCAATCCGTATGCTTCATATGGATTAGGTAATCCATATGACTCATACGGATTGGTCAATCCATATAACTCATCATATGGATTACCTAATCCGTATGACTTATATGGATTGGCCAATCTGTATGACTTATATGGATTGGTCAATCCGTAAGAGTCATATGGATTAGGTAATCCATATGCCTTATATTAGTACTTTTTTTTATAAAAGAATCAAAAAATATATATTTAAATGAGATTGATTTGAAGTTGACAAATAATTTCGTTGAGAAATTACAATACAATAAGTTAATTTTTTGATTCTTTTTTTTAACATGGTGTTCTTGAGACTTTCATGATATGTTAAAATATTATTATTATTTATTTAACACTTGATTGAATTTAATTGTGTTTGTAATAGGTTTTTTTAAGAGACAATTGTCTGTTGCCATCTACGACGTGCTTGTGGGCTACTCACTGTTCAAATGAAGCTCAATAATGGCCCAATCATTACATGGATCGAATGCAAATGTATACTAAATCAATGAAATTCCGCACTGAACATGTTAACTTAAATGATGTGTAGAATTATTTGAACAACTAGAGTTGTTGTTTAATATCATTAATGCATTAGTATTTCATTATATCTAACAAAGTTTCCACAATTGTCTAACATGAAGAAGTCAAAAAATAATGTCCAAACTTCTTAAACAAAAACATGGCATTATTGTCATCCATGTCGCCTTCGCTATGCATCTCTTGGCCGTGTGTCCCGCGTATATACAATGTCATCGACCTACGCTTCTCAGTGGCTTCATCTTTGTTACCTCCGAAATTTCTACCACTTGCTCCGTCAACATCTCTTCCAAGAGCCCGACGCATTCCTCTAGTCTTAGCCATATGTTGTACAACATTTGTTTACATGTTAGATACTCTTTCAATAAGAAATACACAATTATAAAATAATAAAAGATTGCCTTGGTAAACCTAAATTGCTCCTCTAAATCAAACATTAGATACTGTTTCAATAACAATTTCACAATTATAAAATAATAAAAGCTTCTCAAACGTTTAAGCTAAATTCCTATTTACAGCCTAATAAGCATCTAACCCAATTCAAATGATAAGAAAATTAACCTATCTCAATAAATGTATGCACTATTTGACATTACTTGCTTCCATTTGGATTTAGATTTGAAGTGGAAGAATAATTGGGACCAAAAAGTGAAAATACTCATACATTTATAGCATCAAAAGTCACAAGAGGTGGGGGGGCTAGGATATAGTATGTCTTAGAATTTGGGCTTATAACCTAATCTATCCTACAAAATTGGCTTCTTACGCAAGCATTCTCCAAGCCTATAAGGACTATATTGTGATGCGTCTAGTTGGTGTGGGATCTCAACGCACTCATACACACTAATATCATTTTAGAATTTGGGCTTTGTACTTTGGGATACACACTAATACAAAACCATTTTTAAAAAATTACACCTCATATGGATTGACCAATCCATATGAGGTTTACGGATTCGGTAATCCATACACTTCATATGGATTGGCCAATCCATATGAGGTTTACGAATTCGGTAATCCATACACTTCATACGAATTGGCCAATCCATATGAGGTTTACGGATCAGGCAATTCGTACACTTACCCCATACGGAGTGTATGGATTACCGAATCCGTAAAACCTATAGGATTGACAATCCGTATGGAGTGTATGGATTACCGAATCAGTACAGTGATCGTTTCTCCCTTTCACGAACCAAAAACACCAGCACTTACCTCAGCAGCGCCGCCACCAACTAGAGAACACACCACCAACCAATGCCACCACGAACCACCACCATTAGCCAAAGAAGGAGAGGATGAATGTAACGCAAAAACCAAGCAATCACTAAGCACAGCACGCACGAAGCAATGGAGGAGAAGAGTAAGAGAAATTGAGAAGTTTGGCTAATTAAATAGACAAGGGCAAAATGGAAAATCCACTATTACACTAATGGTGTAGTAGAATTTTGAATGGTGTATGAAGCACCACTCATGAGAGGGAAGTAGATGTGGGTAGGGGGACCGGAAAGCGGAAGAGAAGACCCAGTGAAGAGACCCAGGCAGCTTGAACATGAAACAGATTTTGGGGAAAAGGAGATAGGCACACTACACGTTAGTGGGCCTCGTGGGTGTTTTGTTTCTGTAATATTCGTTTTTTTTATGCTGTTTTATGATACATTAAAAAACTACATCAATTTGCCTAAAAAATCTACATCCAATGAAATAATTATATTTAAGGTAAATTGATATAATTAATACGCAGTAGTAATTACTTAGGACAGATTGATAAAAATGAATCGTAATTTATCATAGTAAATCAATACAAATTAAAAAATTAACTTTATAAAAATAAAAATTTGTATCCCAAAATTCCCTATTAAATTTCTACCTATATGATTGTAACATAATTTTTACTATGAACTTAAAGAACCAGCTTGCTTGTAATGTGATTTCTCTTTTTCTTTTTATTTTAATGGTAAGGTATAAAATTTTCAATTCTTTTGATAAACACCAAGTCATGCAAATCAATTAATAATTCACTAATTCGATCATTAACTCAGTGATCCAATACTTTGACCAGATCAATCACCGATTCAATTTTTAAGACTAATTCAATTTTTAAGACTATCGCAACTCATTTGTCTGCACTATAAGAAAAAAAGCTAGTTAAAAGTTAAAACCTTTCACAAGATTGAAAGAAAAAGAAACAAACACGGATGAAGGGTACAACACCCTGCAATTACATTATGTGAAACCATACCCAGTTAAATGGGACCATTATTAATGGAATAGCCAAAGCCTAAACCCGGTTTTAAGATCGTTGAATCCCTTTAGCAACAAAAAGCTCTCAGACATTAATTATTAAATCATGGCGTATACCTACTCTAAATAAAACAACAAAGCCGCCACACCACTGCCGGCAACAATACAACAATGGTTCTGAGAAGCAAAATTTGATTTGGTTCTCGAAGGAATAACATTAACATTAACCTACCAGACACGTACGTATGTGATAACATGTTCAATTACTGGTTGGCAAATTTGATTCCCTTCTCAATTGATGATTTGAGTTCAGGCTTAAGGCTTTCGAGGCCTTGTTGCTCAAAATCTGAGAGAGGTCCCAAGCCCAGAACTTCCTCCACACCATTCTTCCCAAGCCTCACCTGCAAAACATTTCACCATGTTATCAATGGCAATATAAGAGCATACCAACATCAACATGGATCACCATCTCTATGACCGAGTTAAAAGCAAACAGGCCCTATGCACAGTGAAAATATGAGTATGAACCTTAGGGACTGTTTGATTCGATAAAACAATTTTTTTCACTTTTAATTACAAAATACCACATTATTATCACTGTTTCTAGTTTTCAAAAGTGTACATAGGAAACAATGAAAGTCTTTTCCTTTGTTGTGTTCAGTTTTTTTTTTTTTTTCACTAAATTCCCTATAAAAACAGAAGAGAAAACAAAAATGTTTTTCTCAAATCAAACAGCCTCCCCTTAAGCACAAGGGATAAAATTAGAAACTCATTTAAAAAAAAAATGCAGTGCTGCAGTTCAATGACCTTGGAAGCAAAGTAGGGAAGTTCAGTAACAGTGGATTGCACGAATGAGCACTCCACAACATCTGGGACTCCATTGAGACCCTTGAGGCAAGCATCAGCAAAAAGGGCACCAGCATAGCTGCAAGAAACATAATAAATTAAGAATGCATGATTAGATTTTACAAAACAAAATTGGCAAAATTTACCACTGAACCACACCTCTTGCATTAGTATCAATAATTATCATTAAATCATCTGTTACTATCAAGATGAAACATTCATTAATCCCAGACTTACGCCATTGACAAAGTTGCAGAACCCTTTCCAGCCTTAGCTTCTACAACTTCTGTTCCTCCATCTTGTGTCCTCTTTGTAAGAGCCTTAATGACATCATCATCAAGATTGGCTTTTGGTGTGGCCTATACAAGTGAAAAACAGTTAAAGATTTAGTACATATATATCAACTAGGCAACCATACTATGTCAGGGAGGAAAAAGTTGAGTTATAGAGCAGGAAGGTACTTGAGAAAATAATGGCAGAATAGTAATGCCTGCATGGCCACCCACAACAGGTACATTAACACCTGCAAAAACATAAACAAACCCAAATCAAATCAAATCAAATGTTATTGTACAACTAAATACAAATTGTTCTGCACACAAAAAATGCATCATTCAATTTCAACCCCCCGCCCCCCTCTTCCACTTGAGAACACTTCCTTTATCCTGAAATTATTTGGACTTTGTTCACAAGACATGCCACTTAAATCTAAACCAAATTCTCTGCCTCATTTGTTCCATTTGTACATCATACAATAAACAACAGTAGCAAACTAAGACATTGCAGCATTGTTAGGTTTGTTACACTTGACATACCAGCAACTGGAACATTGGCTTTCCCAGCATAGAAAGTTTTTGCCCTAACAACATCAAGGGTGGTAACACCAAACAATCTCTTCTCATCATACGTTCCTGCCTTCTTGAAAACTTCAGCAGCAATAGGAACAGTGGAGTTCACAGGATTGCTTATCATGTTAACAAGGGCCTGATTCCATAGATAACATATTCAGTATCAAATTAAAAAAAAAAAAAAAAAAAAAAAAAAAAAAAAAAAAAAAAAAAAAAAAAAAAAAAAAAAAAAAAAAAAAAAAAAAAAAAAAACATTATAAACGACTACAAGCCCATTACAGATAATATAGAACAGGACATGCACACAATTATACTTTTTGATTTATGAAATCCTGTACTTCTAGTGGATGGGAAAAGAATTCATGTTAATTCATGTTCAAATTTTGATTTGAACAATATATAACAGCCAGTGTTAAAAGTGTGTTCAGAGTAACAAAATAAAAGAAAATGCTTCGATCATCCAAAACCAATCAAAATGAAATTTTCATTTCCTCTAAGGCCCAAGCCAGTATATGCTTTCCACATACAAAGTCAGAGCAAAACAACACTGACAGCGGCAAGCAACATCAACTAACAACCACAGCAGAACAAATGAAAGGCAACTCAAGGAAACAGACACTCACATGGGGGCAGTACTTAGCAATAGCAGTACACAGTGTCTTAACAATGCCAGCATTGATGTTAAAAAGATCATCACGAGTCATTCCAGGCTTTCTGGGTACACCAGCAGGAATTATAACAACATCTGCACCCTCCAAAGCTTTTCCAAGCTCTTCGTCACCTTGGTACCCCACTACCTGCAATCCCAATTAACAAAAAAAGTCGGCTAGCTCAATCAATAGCACTATAACATTAAACTACGTAAATCTTGCACATCCCTGCAAAAGGATACATCAGCTTCTCTCAGAAAATGAGTTCAAGCAATTCTACTATAACATCAAACTACAACAAAGCTTGCAATACTAGAAAACTAGATTAATGCACCTCTCAAAAACAGCTCAAGTCATTGCTACAACATTAAACTACAGGTAAAGCTTGCATTTTTTGGAAGATTAAACCCGAAAGGGTATATTAGTGCACCTCACTGTGCTATTAACATCAAACCAAGTATATATTATACCCTTGCAACCTACAAAAGGGTAGATCAGTGCACCTCAAAAAATCAACTCAATTCACTGTGCTATTAAACATCAAACCGCAGTAAATCTTCCATTTTCCAAACACGCACCCCCCCCCCCC
>PYAF01003859.1:20499-33648 GCA_007407185.1 Glycine tomentella
ATAAGTTTATTTAACTTATAATTACAAGAAAACTCTTACTATTATATTCATCATTTCTATAAAATTTTCTAAGACTTAGAATAGCTTAAATTGAATTTCATTTCAAAATGTGTATCAAGTGCTAAAAATCTCTCTAGATAATGAATTAAAATTTTCTAATCGTCCTAAGGTATTACTTTAAAATATTGGGGTGTTACAACAATTCTAATTCATACTCAAGAAGCTTACCAAATAATGCAGCCATGGACATCTTGGATAGATCTTTTGATTCCTTGATTGTTGTCACTTTTGGTTGCCAAGTTCTTGTTAGACACTTCAAGATTTTGATGTTCAATTCTTCAGTATCAAATATCTTCCCAAGACCAAGAACATGGTTCACAATGTGAGTGAATCTTGTTTGGAGCTGAGATATGTTTTCTATGGTGTTTATCTTGAACATTTCATACTCATGAATCAAGGCATGCTTCCTTGATCTTCTAACTTCATCAGTCCCTTCATGAGTGACTTCTAACATCTCCCACGTCTCCTTTGCACTTTTACACCTAACAATTCTAGAGAATTCATCAGAAGAAAATGTAGAAGTAATCACGTTCTTAGCTTTAAAATCATATTGAACAACTCTTTTTTCTACATCAGTCATCTCATCCCATTCTTTGGGAATCATATTATTACCAACAGTTTTCATAGGAACCAAAGGACCTTTTTCTATTGCATTCCATGCACCAGGGTCATTTGATTGAATTAATATTTGCATTCTGTTTTTTGAAAAATTGAAATGCTCACCTTCAAACACCAGAGGACGAATGAGGGAGACACACTCTTTGAAGGTAATCTATGTGGTATTCATTTTCTTTAAAAAAGATAGTGATCTTGAATAACACTCAAGAACCAGCTCTTGATGCCAATTGAAAACAATGATGAATACACAAAATAACCAAAAGAGGGGCGTGAATTGGTTAAAACAGAGTCTTTAAAATTTCTTTAAAGATAAGCAGCGGATTTAGGATCTTTATCACAATTAACCAAGAATGCTTCAATCAATCAAACCACTCAGCCCAAGAAAACAATTGTAAAAACTTCACTTGTTGAGTAATAAATAATTCACCAAAAGAATCACAGATTAAGATGATACGAAGAGATTAAAGAAATTAATCAATACAAAGAGTTATACTGGTTCACCTCTCAACAAGAGAAGCTACATCGAGTTCCTTCCAATGAAACCTTGGTTAGAGTTCCACTATTAACAAAATATGTTCTTTACAAGCTTACAAAAGATCACCCTTTATCAACCCTAGATAAAGAATTAAAATCTAAAACCTCATTAGACTTCTAATGATCAAGACATAGAGAACCCTACTCTACACTTCCTTCTAGAGAACCCTACTCTAGAAAAGATTTAAAGAACCTCTTTGTAATAACAACTTACAAGGTGAAATGTAAAAACAAATTACACACAGAAACTAATAGAGATAAACAACCTGATTATCCACAGTATATGAATGCATATGATTACCAATCTTTACCAAGGTTGAAAGAAAACAAGTTTCTGACCAAACTCTCCAAAAGCTTCTTTGAAATCTTGCCCAAGAAATCTTTCAATACACTATGAAGATTTGAATATGTGGACAAGAGCTTTGTTACTCAAAGAATCTCTTCTTACTTCAGAAGACTTTTGAAAACTATGAAAATTCGTAATGTAGTGAGTTGTAATTTTCAAAAGACCCAACAACTATTTATAACAAAGTGCTGTAAATAAATGTAATTGGTTAAATCACCTAAGTAATTGATTAAAACTTCATTTGTAATCTATTAAATACAAATATAATCAATTAAAATGTTCTTGAGCTTTCTGAAAAAGATGTATGAACAATGTAATCGATTAAACTGCCTTATAATTGATTAAAACATATAGTGTAGTATTCAAAACATGCTTAGGTAATCAATTACAATTGCCTTATAATCGATTAAAGAAAACGGTCTGTGTTTATGTGTTGTGTAATCGATTACCATTACCTTGTAATCAATTAAAGCATATATACTTAATTCTGGTAATAGATTACTTTATTCTGGTAATAGATTATATCAATGTAAAAAGTGATTTTTTCCAAAACTTAACCACGAATACTTGGCTTCTTTATGTAAACATGAAAACCTTAATCCTTTTTCACAAAACATGTGACTTGATAAAAAACATGTATGCATGCCAATGAATGATGTTTATGCAATGATATGGATCATAAGATGTAACTCTCATACATCTAAACATTTCAAATGCCTTTAATTGAATGACATGTATAAAGCTAAAACTCATCCAAGCTTCAGCATACATCTTGATCCTTCTTAATGCTCCCCAAGTATCTAACAAAGGTGTGGAAGGATAGATGGATTTTGGGGCTGGAAAATAGTAAAGTGCACCAAAATTTTCAGGGTGGGGAGGAGGAGATGTGGGTTGCTAAGCTGAGGATGTTGATACAAAGAGGTGGGATATGAGAGAGGTGAAGGAAATGTTTCTAGAATGGGAAAGTGAAAAGACCTTCTCGATTCCTCTGAGATATGTACAGAAGGAGGACTCTCAATTTTGGAGTTTGCCTGGGGATGGAAGGTACTCTGTGAAATTTGGATATAAGATAGCTATAAAGAGTAAGCCAGATGGAGTTGCTTCTTCAAGTAGAATCCCTGGAGACTGGTGGAAGAAGCTATGTAAGGTTAGTCGTCAACACAGGTGTAGTCAATTTTTTTGGAGAGTGTGTCAAGATATCATACCTTTGTGCCAGAATTTGATGAAAAGTGGAATAATGTTGGACCCCAGTTGTCCTAGGTGTGGGGAAAAGGTGGAATACGCTACTCATGCATTGCTTACATGCGAGAAAGTCAAAAGATGGTGGTTTGCATCCCCATTAACAATAAGGGTGGATGAAAATAAAGGGGGCTTTGTAATGGAGTGGTTTGAAAGTTCATGAGAATGGGGAATAAAGAGGTTATGGCCAAGATTTTTGAGTTCTTATACATTCTTTGGAGATGCAAAAACTTTCTTGTATTTGAACAAAAGTTTGTACCCCTACCACAGATTCTTGCTCATGGTGAAGCCTTACATGTAAAAGAATGGAAGAAATCCCAAAAGGAAGATAAAGGGGATCTAAGGTGGTGCCCTCAAAAAGGGATTGTGTTAAAATAAATTTTAATGCTTCGGTATGTAATGGAAGGGGGATTGAAATGGGAGCTATAGCCAAAGATTGGGAAGGGGGTGTAATAGTTGTTGCAACTGACTTGGAAAAATAGTGTTTTTTTCCCCAAATTGTTGAAGGTTTGTCTTTTCGATGGTGTCTAAAGGTGGCACAAGAAATGGGTTTCAAAAGAGTGTTCAATGAGACAAATTGCCTTGATCTCATAAAGGAGTGAAAGAAACAAAGCAGGGAGTATTGTACTTATCTCTCGGCCTTAGTGAAAGATTGTAAAAGTA
This sequence comes from Glycine tomentella, assembly GCA_007407185.1. Classification (NCBI taxonomy): domain Eukaryota; kingdom Viridiplantae; phylum Streptophyta; class Magnoliopsida; order Fabales; family Fabaceae; genus Glycine; species Glycine tomentella. Next base: position 23,960 of record PYAF01003859.1, read on the forward strand.
TGTTAAGCAATGTGGGTAACGTTTGTGGGTCTTCCAAAATGGTCATGAGTTAACGCACGCTGCATACCAAAATCATGTATCATGATTGTGTGGAGCACACGCTGCCTATCATGACCGAATTTAAGGACCTTAATGATTTCAAAATTTCGATAAGCTAAGCTTGTGTTAAGACTCTTGGCAAGCGTACCAATTGTCGTTGTAAGTTAAAAAATTTATAAAGATCGTCTCCACAGGGACTTGAGCTACTCAGTTACTCCAAATATAACTTAACAGTTCAATAATTATGTACAAGAAGGATGAGTAGAATTTCATATATTTATGAAAGTAACGAAAAATTACGAAACTAGTAAAAATGAAATATATTTATGAGAAAGTAGGATTGAGTTTCATCATTTATACCCTCAGTATTCAATTAACTTTATCATGTATAAATCAATTTCTATTTTTATTGATGCACACATTATTTCACCCTGAATCGGTTCCTTGCATTTGAGAATCCTAAGGATCTCATATGAAGTAAATACCCCAGCAATATAATCATTATCGCATGCTTATGCAATCAAAACGTTATGCCCTATTCCTAGCAATGTAACGTAATGAGTAAAATCGTTCAGTTCAGATCCTGAGGGCACTTTCCAATCAAGCTTAGAATTTAAATTCATGAAACTAGTGATCAAGTAGAATCAAGCATTAAGAACAAAATGAAATTACCAATAAGGAATAGAAAAGATTCATGCATAAATAAATATTAAAAGAGATACATAGGGGTAAGAAGATTACATCCAATCCTTAAGAGAAGCTAGCCAATCATTGTGGAGAGCATCTCCTCAAGGGAAGAATTGATGAAGGGAACCATCACCGCTTCTTTTCGGCAGAGTCTCCACACTAATTCTCACTTCTCTCACTCTCCTAGCCTCCCTAACACTACTATTTAAGCTTGCTAAGAATTTTGTTCAAAGCTCTCAATATTCAAACCTGGAATGCCTTTTCTTCACATTTTCGTGGTTATTTATAGGAATCAGCTTCCTGCTTATGTCCACTCGCCTAGGCGAGTGGTTTTGCCTGTGTCTGTTTGCTTGGGCAAGTTAACCATATCTCCTTGGAACTTGAAGCTCGCCTGGGTGAGTGATTTAGCCTGAGGATGCTCGCCTAGTCGAGTTAAAAGCTTAATGGTGAAGAAAGGTCATGGGCTTGGACGAGTTCTGGGCCATTTTGCTTCTGACAACTCCCAAATTTTATTTTGATGCCCTTTTCGCTTACTTTGCTTGCTTGGATGCTTCGGATACCATCGGAACCTATCAAAATACAAAATATGATTGGACTAATCTTCTAAAATGGGAAAAACAACATTTACATAAGTACTAAATACAAATCATCTAGGTTTAGGGAAAGTTTATAAACAAATTTACTGAAATCAAAAGATAAGTGCCAGTATTGTAACCCTAATTTTACTAAAATAGGGCACTTATCAGCTTTCACGTTCATCGACTTGCGACTGCTTATGTAGTTTTTGAAAACAAACAAAGAATACTCGAAATTAAACAATTCTTGGAAATTGGAAAATTCTATATTTTAAAATATTGAATGGGTGAAGGTTTTTAATTAAGTAATTAATTTAAAACCTACGGGCTCCAATTGTGGGTTTATTAGTGAAATGGTTATCGCAGAAGTCCCATCGGATAAGGATAATCGGATTTAGCTAGATTAAACCTTAATATTTTCAAAATTTTAGTAAAGTTTTGTTCGGCCCATCGTCGGCAACACTTAGACACTAAAGATAATTTTGAAAGTAAACAATAGTTAAATACATTCAACTTTGGTAAAGTTGTTAACCCTCCCATCGAGGCTCTGGCAATAGAACTGAAGGCCCAAATAACAATATTAGTTTTACAAGTATCTTGCCCATCGTAAGCCTTGTAAATCTACTAGCGCTATATCTGTTTGTTGTTATTCTTGCTTGTAATTAGTGTGTTATTTTCCTTGTTTTCAGAAAAATGTCTTCATTCTATCCTTTAGCTACTATCTTGAGCCAAAAACCAATGGATGGTACAAACTACAAACAATGGAAAACTAATTTGGATATTGTTGTTCAATATAAAAAGCTCAACTTTGTTCTAACTACCCCTATGCCAGTGCAGCCCGCTGAGGATGTGCCTGAGGCAACAAAGACACATTTTCAGCAGAAAAAGGAAAGATGGGAGAAGACAAATGTGGCAGTTCGTTACTATATTTTAGCCAGTCTCGCCAGTCACCTTCAGGAGCAAGTAAGGATGATTGAGAGTGGAGCAATGATGCTCCAGACTCTTGATGGCATGTTTGCTACGTCTAGCAGCTCTGGTAGGCAGAATGCACTAAATGTAGTCACCAAGACAATTATGTTTGGAGGAAGTGTGCAGGATCATTGTCTGGAAATGATAGCAAACTTCAAGAAGGCTAAAGACCATGGGGTCAAATTTGAACAAGATGTAAAAGTTGGCCTTTTCTTGCAATCATTGCCTGAATACTTCAATCAATTCAAGATGAATTATAATATGAATAAGATGAATCTTAACCTTACTCAGTTGATGCACGAGCTTGAGAGTGTTGAACAGTCTCTAGTCAAGCAGGGCAGTGCTTATTTTACTGATGAGAGTTTTGTGAAACCAAAGGGGAAACCCAAAGGAAGGAACAAGAACAAGAAAAATAAGAAATCAGGTATTCCAGTTGCCAAACCAATTGCAATGAAGCAGCCAAAAGGCAAGTGCTTAAATTGCGGAAAAAGGGGCATTAGAAGAAAAATTTCCCACGTATGAATCAACCAGGTATGGGTAATTTACATGTGATTGAAGCTTGTTTTGTGGAGAATTGTAATGATAAATGGATCGTTGACTCAGGAGTCACCAACCATGTTTGTTACTCTTTGCAGTGGTTTAAACATAGTTTGTCTGTAAGTGAAGGACAAAGAGTTTTGAAGCTTGGAAATGGGGAGCTTGTGTTTGCACTAGCAGTGGGGTTATTTTTATCATTTGATAGTTGCATAACTTTGGTTTTACAAGACTGTTTATTTATTCCAGATTTTCAGAGGAATTTAATTTATGTTAGTTGTTTGATTAAACTTGGTTTGACAGTTCAGTTTAATTCCTCAATTTCAATAAGAAAATCATCATCTTTTATTTGTTCCAGTGAAATGATTGATGGTCTTTATTTCCTTAATCTTGTGCCCTGTGAAGTTAATCATGTTGAATTAGGAGATGTTGAGCATGTTCATTCATCAAAGAAAAGAAAAGTTTCCAATGAAACTTATCTTTGGCATTTGAGATTGGGTCATATTAACTCTAACAGGATACAAGATTTGGTCAATAGTGGGATTTTAAAATCCTTCAACTTTGAACCGATACTAGTTTGTGAATCTTGTTTAGAGGGTAAAATGACTAAGAGATCTTTCAAGGCCAAGGGAAATCATGCCACACTTCAACTGAAATTGGTACATACTGATGTACGTGGACCAATAAATGTCCAGGCCAGAGGCATGTATCATTATTTCATCACATTTACTGATGATTACTCTAGATTTGGACATGTGTACCTGATGCGTCACAAGTCTGAAGCTTTAAGAAAATTCCAAGAGTTCAAGGCTAAGGCAGAAAAGCATCTTGGTGTTCAAATTAAGACCCTTCGGTCTAACCGAAGGAATGAATACCTATCCGGAGAGTTCAGATCTTACCTGACCAAAGAGAGGATAGTTTCACAATTATCTTCTCTAGGGACACCCCAGCAGAATGGAGTTGCTGAAAGGAGAAATAGAACCCTTTTAGAAATGGCAAGATCTATGCTCAGTTATTCATCTTTTTCTTATTCATTCTGGGGATATGCCTTAGAAACTGCTATGTACCTTTTGAACTTAGCTCCGTCAAATTCGGTTTCAAAGACACCAATAGAATTATGGAAAGGGTGTAGCCCACCATGAATCATATTCGGATTTGGGGTGCTCCGACACATGTCCTACAAAAGAAGCCAAATAGATGGACTTGCGTATAGAAGTATGCATGTTTATAGGCTATCCTAAAGGAACCAGAGGTTAGTTGTTTTATAGTCCAAAAGAAAAGAAGGTCATAGTGAGCACTGACGTGACTTTCTTAGAGGAGGACTATATGGCAAATTATAAGCCAAGAAGTAAGGTTATTCTTGATGACTTAGTCTCAGATCAAGTTTCACCTCAACCTCAGGCAATTCCAGCTTTTGTTCCTATGGTTGTTTAAAGAGGGGAAAATATACCTATAGTTGAACACACACAGGAACCAGATTCAGAACCAGAAGTTTAATAAGTGGACCCTGTAGAAATGCAAGTACCACTTATGGAAGAACAAAATCAAGAATTGGTTAACCCATGTAATGAGGTTCCTCCATAAATTGTTAATCCACCTAGCTTGTATCGTCCTGTAGATGCACAACAACAAGTGAGGCAAAGTCGTAGTGGGAGATTGATTCATAAACCCTCAAGATTTCTCTTGTTGGGCGAATCGTATCAGGATGTCATCATTGAAGAAGATGATGATCCCACAAGTTATGACAAGGCACTAGGAGATGTTGATACTAAAAAATGGCTTGAGGCTATGAATCGTGAAATGGATTCTTTGTATTCCAACTCAGTTTGGTCTCTTGTAAATGCACCAAAAGGGGTAAGACTCATTGGGTGTAAGTGGATCTACAAGAGAAAGAGAGGATCGGACGGGAAGGTTGAAACCTTCAAAGCTAGATTGGTGGCGAAAGGGTACACTCAAATAGAAGGTGTGGATTATGAAGAAACCTTTTCACCGGTTGCCATGCTCAAGTCCATCTGGATTCTCTTAGCTGTTGCAGCAAATCTTAATTATGAGATTTGGCAAATGGATGTCAAAATTGCTTTTCTAAATGGAAATTTGGAAGAGGATATCTATATGCAGCAATCAAAAGGGTTCATAGCCAAAGGGCAAGAAAACATGGTATGCAAGTTGCAAAGGTCCATTTATGGACTTAAGCAAGCGTCCAGATCATGGAACATCAAGTTTGATCAAGCCATTAAGTCTTATGGTTTTGAGAAAAGTCCTGATGAGCCGTGTGTGTATAAAATGATCCAAGGGGAACCATTATCTTTTTTGGTGCTTTATGTAGATGATATACTCCTTATTGGAAATGACACGAAGGTATTATCGGGCATAAAGACCTGGCTGAGCAAACATTTTGATATGAAGGACCTAGGAGAAGCCAGTTATATTCATGGTATTAAACTCTTACGAGATCGAAAGAATAGGGTATTGGCATTATCCCAGGCTAATTACATCGACAAAATACTTGCCAAGTTCAACATGAAGAATTCCAATAGGGGAATTTTACCCTTCAGGCATGGGATTCATCTCTCTAAGGAGTATTCTCCTGAAACTCCTAAGCAGAGAGAACGCATGAGTAGGATACCTTACGCTTCAGCAGTAGGTAGCCTTATGTATGCTATGTTGTGCACCAGACCAGATATCTGCTATGCAATGGGAGTAGTAAGCCGGTAACAATCTAATCCTGGAGAGGAACACTGAATAGTAGTTAAACATATACTTAAGTATCTTCAGAGAACGAGAGATTATATATTGGTCTATTCAAGTGGGAGTCTTGAAACCATTGGTTACACATACTCAGATTTCCAAGAAGACATTGACTCAAGAAAATCAACTTTAGGCTATGTGTTTACTCTTAATGGCGGGGCCATCTGTTGGAGAAGTATCAAACAGTCATGTGTGGTTGACTCTACCACAGAGGCTGAGTATGTTGTAGCATCAGAAGCTGCAAGGAAGCCGCATGGTTGAAGAAATTCCTTATGGATCTTCAGGTGATACCTGTTGATTCAAGTGAAGCCAAATGTAAATGAACAGAAGATCAAGCTTCAAGGTTTTGGACATTCAAACATGCTCAAAGGAAAGCTTGAAGAATCAATTTGATCAATTGTAAAAGGAAGTATATGAACTGATAATCCAAGTGTGCACATCATGCATCATTCATTCATTTAGGATCATTGGTTAATTGATTAAGTAAAAGCAATTAATTAGAAAGGCACTAAGGAAGTAAAGTTTTTGGAAAAATAAAGTTACATAATTAATAATCGATTACAAGAATAGTAACATCAATTATTTTTTTCTTCGTGCCTATTAGAAAACAAATCATGATCATTGTAATCGATATCATATCGGATTAATCGATTACTAAGGCTTTTTATGTAAAATGGAACTCTCTGTCTTAATCGATTACATAGAGTTGGTAATCGATGACAAGCCTATGCATATAGACTTAGAAAAATCACAGCTCACTGTCTTAATCGATTACATATCGTATTAATCGATTACTAAGCTCATTTAGGAAAACATGTCTGAATGGTTTAATCGATTACTTCATGGAATAATCGATTATATTGTTCATAGCCTAAACCCAGAAACTTTTAGGAGCATTTTAATCGAATACAGTCTTGATTTAATCGATTACAAATGGTAAATAATCGATTACAGGAGCGTGTTTAATCGATTATTTTCAGTTAGAAATCTATTATAAATAGAACCTACTTCTCTGAAGTTTGTAACTTATGATAATTCGTATTCTGGGCATTCACAAACGTTCTTAGCTTTCATTAGTGAGTTTCTCTGAGTTCTAAACACACTTAGCTTCACAAATTTCATATGGGTTTTTGATTCAAGAAGGTGAAGCCTCAATCATTCAAAGCATAAGGAAAGGACTGCATATGTGATTGTAATCTGTCTTTCAATCTGAGAATCATTCATTGTGCATTCATTCTTGGATTATCAGGTGATAGCTTTCCTTATTCTTTGATGGTGTAATCTGTTCTTTGAATTTTCGTAAGGATTAGTCTATTGTAATTGAGTTTCTTGCAAGTGTGAGATAGTGTTTCTCTAAAAGACAGCTGAGTAGTGTTCTCAGTGTGGGTTTTGGTCTCTAAGGATCTAGTAGGGTTTTGGATCTATGAACTTCATCTAGGGTTGATGAAGAGAGGCTTGTAAATGTGCTTGTAAGGATATTTTTGCAATAGTGGAATTCTACTCTAGTGTTGAGTAGAAGAACTAGATGTAGCCTCATAGGGTTTGAGGCGAACCAGTATAAAAATCTGTGATTAATCTTTCTTCTCACCTATTCATCTTTTAATTGCTTTGTTTGTTAATCAATTTCATTGCACAGAAAGTTATACTCTGTTTTCTATTCTTCTTGAAAAAGGAATTTGATTGAATATTGATTCTTGGTTTTTAAACTGTATTGAAAGTAATAAAGATCCTGTGGTAATACTCTGATTTTAAATTTTAATTGGACAAGGTTCAACCAATTCACCCCCCTCTTGGTTGTGTTGAAGTATTCTTATCATTTTTAATACCAGGTACTAGTCGTCCCATCACACTTTATTGTGATAATAGTGAGGCAGTAGCACAATCCAAGGAACCACGATGTCACAAAAGGCAAAAACACATAGAGAGGAAGTACCACTTGATCCGAGACATCATTGAAAAAGGAGACACAGTAGTAACCAAGATAACATTGGAAGAAAACTTTGCTGACCCTTTTACAAAGAGTTTGCCTGAACGTGTGTTCGAGAGGCATGTTACATCTATAGGTCTTAGGAGGATTCCAGATTTGCTGTAGCTTTAGGAGCTTGATTTTTACTTTGTTATTTTTGTGCCTTTTGTGCAAGACATTATGACATTGTAATTTTTTCTGAAAGTTTTAAATGAGGTATTATTCATTTATTTTGCACACTATTTACAAATACCAAGGTCCGAATCAATTGTGAAGTATATGATCATATGGATACGGTCATGGAGGACATGATCATAGGCTCTCATAATTGATGAACAGCTACACAGTTGTTAAATAAAGTTAGGCACTTTATTTAGGCTGCAATATTTTATGAAATGGTTTTGTCCGAATCATTGTAAAATATTGGTGTGAATTAACATTCACATTGAAAGGATCAAGGAGAGATTTGATTAAGGGTGTTTTTCTATCATAAGGTATCAAATCTCCAGATAACTATAGTTATAAGATTGCTCTTAATTCTGAGTTTATTATAAATAGGTAATCAAATAGTTTTCATTCTTTGATTTACCAACTGGTGAGGTGCGATCTATTGACGGTCAATAACTCGGTATTTTGGGAGTGAAATTATTTGATTATCAGTATTTATGAGATAAACAATATGAAATTTGTAGGAAATGTCCCCTTGATATGTTTCGGTACTTGGATATTGAAGACATTGGCCAATGCATCTAATCCATTAGAGAAACTATCATAGTCAAGGGAATAAATAATTGATTCAGTAACAGAAAACTTGTCAATCAATTATAGACATTCTACAAAGGGGTGATGCATATACATGTTATATATGTTATTAATCTTGGAGTTCAAGTTCAGACTTTTAATGGAGTAGCATCGAATTAGATAATCATTTGTTGATTATCAGGAGTCTTGATTAATAACAATTGGTAGATCCCCAGGCTAGCTCAAGATAAGGGATGGGAAAATTTCAGTTAATGACAACTAGTGAGTTACATGGTCTTGGGCTTTAGGCTCAAGTTTGTACTCAAGAGCAAGTGGGAGATTGTTGAGTTTTTGCTCTTTTACTAAAGCCCAATAGGGCCTAGTGTGTAAGAAGAGCCCAAGAAACCTAGGGTTAGGTTTTCTAGGAACCCATATATATTTTACACTTGACCCTCTCTAGAAGACAGAGCAGTTACAGAGACTGAGGCAAGGTCATCTCCTAATAGTGAGAAAGTGCCCACACACTATCTCTCTCCCCTTGAGAGATAGTCTAGAAGGTCTACCATCCACCAACTACAAGGAGATCAATCGTGTGGTGATGCAACGATTCAAAGGCGTGGGAGATTATCAAAGATTAGCACTTCGAGAAGTAGTATTCCTTGTGTGTTTATGAAACAATGATGATTCGGTAAGCATACCAATGTACTAGGTCCTTAAATCATAAATCCAATAGTACCAACAAATACAAATAAAAAATATGTAAGATAAACCAGTTACAAATTCATATAAAAAAATCACCAAGATGGGAGGTAAAAGAAACAAAAATAAATATGCTTTTGTAAGATAAATAAGATGTGAATAAAGAAAATCACCGAGAGTATGAGGCAAAAAAATGATGAAAATTTAACTAAAGAACGAAAGAAAAGATGATGTAATTCTTGGAGAGAGAAGGATGAGCGGAGAGGAAAGTGAGGTAGAATATACTAGAAGTGAGTGGGAGAAAAAATTGAATGTCAAGATCAAAAGTGGTAATGTTACTAATGAGAAATTAATTAGAAAATTATTAAAAATTAATAAAAGAAAGAAAAAAAATGAATTAGATATATAACCTTTAATTGTGATATATTCATTATAAAATTTTGTATTGATTGAAATATTATAAAATTAATTGAGGTAAAATATATTACATATATTATCAACAACTCTATAACAATTATAAACTGGCCTTTTTGTTTTCCAATCAACTATTATCAGTAATTAACGAATACGAATATATAATGCCAAGAAACGTTTATTATTAGTAAGTCAACTAATATGTCTAGCTAATATTTATTATTAAATTGATTAACAAAATTATCTGATTCAGTTCATTTGGTTGGCACTAATTTTTTTTTTGAAAATTGATTTAAATAAAATTAATATTTTTTATT
>PYAF01003859.1:33748-49247 GCA_007407185.1 Glycine tomentella
GTTGTTGTTGTTGATATTATTATTATTATTAAAGTCTGGATTTATAAAAATAAAAAATATTAACTAAAATTATATATTAATGTTAGATCATATTGAATTATATCAACTATTACTATGAAGTTAATATTTTGAACTGACGGTTTAAAAATGTTCAAGGAAATCTTATATAATCAAATCAACGACTATATTGAAGTTAAAGTTTTAATATGATACTTAAAAAAAGTTCAAGTGAAGTTTATATACAGAGAGGGGTAAGAAAGAGAAAAATATTTTATATGAGAATTAGAGAATTAAATATAGAAAGTATAATGATATTCAAAATTTAATCTTAAAAAATCATGAGTTTTTTTTAAAAATATGTGATATTTAAGTAATTATATCATATTAAATCTTAATTCGTTATGTATAATTATAAAATTCAAATTTAATAATCTCACTATAATATAAGATATTTTTTCTTATAATTATATATAAAAAGAAAACAAGAGAATAGATACCCGTCAATTTATGTCATCATGGGCTCATGACAGCTTTTTTAAAGTATAATGGTTATTCTAACAATAAATAAAAACATTTTTTTTCTACAATCCAAATGAGTTTTAAAATAAATAAAAAATGAAAAGAAAATTTAAACATATTTCATGACTAACTATGACTCAGGTTTGTTTTTTTCAAATCGTGAAACAATTTCACGACTATGGAGGAGAGAAATGGGATCATATAATAATTTTTCCTTGAACGTTTTTTAAAAGCTATTTTACATTTAAAAATAAAATAAAATAATTATTCATTTTAAAAATAAACACTTATATTTAATAAAATATTTTTAAATTATTTAATTTTCTGCTTTTATTTTAAAAAATTAGTTTATATTAATTGTTTTATAATTTTTTTCTTTTCGTCAATTTTTTGTGATTTTGATTATTATGACTATTTTAATCATTGAGTGTAGGTTTTGAGATAAAAGATTGCTAACAACACATGAAGTGAAGTGGATTTTTAGTGTTATCATCACAACATTTTGTTAATTTGTAAGTTGTTATTATACACCTAATAATTATGTAATTAAGTTTGACTTTCAGAATTTAGTTTCATGTTAAATTGGAAATTCAATATTACGAAATGTATTAAGAAAGCGTACTAAATTAAAATTATCATATGCATCAATAGATAGTAAGCTAGGTTGTAAAAATATATCAATTTTAGATCATAGAAATGCAGTCACAGAAGCATGACAGTAATTAATTTATCAAAAAAATAGAAGGACCAATTAAACTAGTAAAATATAACATGTATTTGATTTTAAGAAATTAGGACAAAGAAAAAGGAAACGAAAAAACAAAGAGACAACTAACACATATATAATTGTTAATTTTTTTACTTATCAAAATTCGGAGCTAATCCACATTAGGATGAACGTAGTCAAGAGGGGCTCTTAGATCTAAAACGTCAAATTATGAATACCTTTTGTTAGGAGGACAAGAGGGGGGGGGGGGGGGGGGGAGACCTGCAAAATAAAGGACTTCAACGCTCAAGTAAGTACTTGAGTTAGGTGAGAATGAATGGTCAAAAGGGTCAGACAAAACCTGATACTTATATAGTGAAATAGGAGCTGGCAAGATTGTTGGATATAGGGGCAGCATCATGAAGAATGGAAGACTTTGATTCAAGAAATGATTTTGAGCTTTCAACATGCTTGAAGTGCCTTGAAGTTTTGTATTTGATTCAAGTGTAAGAGAAAGACAATCTGATTGATCCTTGCATTGCATTCATTCATTAATTATTAAGCTTAAATGGTTTTCATTAAATCATCAAAGGTTTTATCTTTTTGGTTAAGGTTTGAATCTGATTAAAAGGTTTTTGGAAAAATGTTTTTCTTACTATTTTAATCGATTACTTAATGAAATAATCGATTATTATGTTCTTCGTTCAATCTTGAAAAACCTTTATGAACAAGTTAATCGGATTAATCGATTATTTGACCTTTGATTGAAAATAAACTGCTTTGTTAAAAGTTTTAATCGATTACTTACTTAGTGTAATCGATTACATAGTTAAAAGATTATTTTAAGCCTTGTTGTGATAATCGATTACCATTATCGGTAATCGATTACATAGTTTAGTTGGAAAATGCTTGGTTTCTGATTTAATTGATTACCAAAATCCGTAATCGATTACACAGTTTATTTTGTGAAATATAGCTTTCTGTCTTAATCGATTACAGCTCAGTTTAATCGATTATTTTGCTCGTTGCTGAAACCCATAAAGCTTCTTTAACATTTTAATCGATTAAGTGATAATTTAATCAATTACATAAGAATTTTAATCGATTATTAGGCGCGTTTAATCAATTACAGTTAGTTACAAATTCTGTTATAAATAGGTTTAAAGGCTTGGCTTGAGAGAGAACTTGACCACTTCGTATTTCTGAGTATACACAAGCCTTCTAAGCATTTCTAAGTGATTTTCTCAGTGTTTTTACTTCTTGCTTCATTCAAAACATCAATGGGTCTTTGAATGATTCTTGAGCAAGATTCTTTTCAAGGTTAAGGAAAACCATGTTCTGATTTAGTTTGCTTCTCAACCTGATTTGGTAATTCATGTGCATAACATTCATTGGATCATCAGATTGTCTCTCTCCTTAATCTTTGTGTGTAAATTTGTTTTTAAATTTCTGTTGTAATTGGCTATTGTAAAGTGGGTTCTTCTTGCTTGGTTCTAGAGAAGGGTTCTCTAGCTCAAGAACAGAGTAGTGTTCTCTGGTTCTTGCTCCTTAGATTTCTAATAGGGATTTAGATTTCTATTCTTTATCTAGTGTTGATAAAGGGGAGGGTTTTTGTAAAAGCTTGTAAGAACAAAAATTTATAATAGTGGAACTCTAATCTAGTGTTGATTAGAAGAAACTGGATGTAGCTTCAGTTGTGAAGTGAACCAGTATAAATTGCCTGTGTTTTTTATTCTATTTCTTTATCACTCATCTTGTTCATTGGTCATTGATTCTTTGATACATATTCATTGTTTAACAAGTTTTGTTTTGATCTATTGATTTCTTGGGCTGAGTTATTTGATTGAGTAAATAGATTTCTTGGTTTGAAGTGATAAAGATCCTGAACTCTGATTTGAATTAATTTTAAAATACCAAGGTTTTAACCAATTCACCCCCCTCTTGGTTATTGTGAGTATTCCTATTATTTTCAAAGATATTTGTGCTCTTGTGTCAGGGCTGATGTGGAGGGTTGGCGTGCATACTGGAACACCATGTCACTTGTCACGTGTACTTTGTGGACCCTGGATAGTACATAAGCCCCCAAGCTTTGAGCCAGCTTGTGGGCGAATGAGATTGTCTTATGTCGAGGGAGATTGTTCGGTGTCGAGGGTAATAGAGTTGACAAGTAGGAGGGCCGAAAAGTTTTTCGAGCCCCTCAGCATGGACAAATGTTGTCCAATGTCGATGGTGACAACTTCTACAGATGCGAGGGTTGCAGGTTTTTCAAGCCCCCCAACTTGGACAAGTATTGTCCTGCCTGTTGCTATTAAATTGGCTAGGAAGGACATGCTTTTGTTCTACAGGAGAAGTCATATGTTTCGGTGGAGTGTCTGTGTTGGATAGTCTTGCCTTTTTCTGACTGTTGGAGAACACATTGAAGACAACCATTTCGTTTGTCTTTCGCTACAGGTGAGTGCAGCGCACACATAGTACTCTTGCATACGTGTCACTCCTGGAGTGGGCACATATTGGAGACACAGTTCGTGGGTGAGTAGGGTTGCATTATGGTGCAAAAGGACTATCCCATCTTCTACTGCTGACCCTCACACTGGATAAGAGGTTCAACCTACTACTAAGGTTGGCCCTACTGATGTTGAATTTGTTGAGGTCTCCCTCAACATACCTTCCTTTGTTTTGGCTATGAGGAAGCGAGATGACAATGCTAGGGTATCAGGCCGCAAGAAGTCGAGGGCCCCTTTCAGCCTTCGCCGTATGAGGCAGGCTGCCGGTTACTTTCTGGTTTGGGTTACCTTCCTGCTGTTGGTTCGTAGGGTTTGCTCCTACTCTTACTCTTTCATCGGGCAATGGGGCCAACGTTTAGGCCGTCCTTTCTTTGTTTTTCTTTATTGGATTTTTGGGTCATAATGGCTACGTTTTCCTTTCTTTTTCTTTTGCTATGTTGCTTTGTTTGTATGTCTTAAATAATGCCTTGTTGTCTATTCAATGCTACGTTGCTTCTGGTAGCAAGGATAGGTCGTCTTGACGAGAGTGAGACCTTGGCGGTGTAGGAAGCAAGACCTTGATGGCTTTGTATGAAATAGAGAGCTAGAAGACACGAAATCCTCTAAAGTTTGATTTGAACCTGGTTAAAGGTCTTGTCAATCATCTGGTGGCGCTTCCTTTTGCTTTGCAGAGCTTCTCCCCTTATGCTTGTGAGAAGGTAGTTTGACTTCCACCTTATTGAAGGTCTTGATGACCAGTCAGGTGACATTTCATTTTGCCTTGTGGAACCTCTTGTTTGAGGACAAGTGATTGAACCTTTGGTTATACTCGTCATAGTTTCAAAGGAATGAGTTTACCAAGGGTAGGAATAGAAGAACCTGTCAAGGGTAGATCTTAGATACCTTAGATTTTCACGAAGGTGAGACTTGGCAACGGAAGGGCTTACTAAGGGCGAACCCTGGGTTTCTCAAGCCTTTTGAGAAGCGAGAGGCACCAAGGGCGGACCTTGGCTTTGATGAGCCTTTGGAGATGCAAGACTTACCAAGGATGGACCTTGGGTTTGACGAGCCTTGGGAGAGGCAAAAGACTCACCAAGGATGGACCTTGGGTTTGACGAGTCTTGAACCAGGGAACTACCCATCCTAGGTTTTGGTGAGGCTCACCAAGGGCAGACCTTGGGTTTGACAAGCCTTTGGAGATACGACGAGGAACGTGTCCGTCCTGGGTTTTGTCAAGGCTCACCAAGGGTGGGCCGTGGATTTGACGAGCCTTTGGAGATGCGAAACTCACCAAGGGCGGACCTTGGGTTTGATGAGCCTTTGGAGATGCGAGACGCACCAAGGACAAACCTTGGATTTGACAAGCCTTTGGAGATAGACTAGGAATGCATCTGTCCTGGGTTTTGGCTAGGCTTACCAAGGGTGAGCCTTGGGTTTGATGAGCCTTTGGAAATACAACTAGGAACGCATTCGTCTGAGGTTTTGGCGAGGCTCACTAATGGCAGACCTTGGGTTTGACGAGCCTTTGAAGATACGACTAGGAACGCGTCCATCTTGGGTTTTGGCGAGACTCACCAAGGGCAGACCTTAGGTTTGATGAGCCTTTGGAGATACCACCAGGAGCGCGTCCGTCCTGGGTTTTGTCAAGGCTCACCTAGGGTGGACCTTGGATTTTACGAGCCTTTGGAGAAGCAAGACTCACCAAAGGTGGACCTTAGGTTTTACGAGCCTCTTAAAGTTGACATAAGGAAATTAAAAAATTGAAAGGAGATAAACTTCATTCAAGGTAGCCAATTGAGTACATACTCCCTTTGTTCCCCTAGATATGCCTCATTAAAACCTTTCAAGCCAAAACCCTAGTTTTTCTATTTTGGGACAAAAGACTTGAGTAGGAAAAAGAGTATAACACCCGGTCTTACAGTGGTCAACCGAAATAGAACTTTAGATGGGTAGCATTACATGTTCTTGGGATTGCTTTACCATCTAGTTCCTGCAGCTTGTATGCTCTGTTGTCTAGGCTTTCCACGACCCTGAATGGGTTTCTTAGTTGGGTCCAGGCTTTCTCGCTAGAGGATCTTTTATGGCTTCACCTCGGACTCGCCATACTAGGTCGACAGTTTGAAAGGCTCGAGGTTGAACCTTTGTATTGTATCTCTTTGATGCTCGAAGCTTGGAGGCCTCTTCTTTGATTTTGGCCATCTCCTTTGTCTCTAGTTCCACCCTCATTTCTCTTCATTGTGTTGTTCCTGGAACAACAACCTCCTTATCAACGGTTCCCCGACTTCGACGGGGATCAAGGCATTTGTGCCATATCTGAGTCGGAAAGAAGTTTCATTAGTTGTTGTCTTGGGTGAGCAATGATAAGCCCAAAGTATACTGGGGAGTTCCTCCTTCCATAGACCCTTGGACATGTTGAGTCTGGTCATAGGGCTTTAAGGATGACCCTGTTAGCCGCCTCCACTTGACCGTTGGTCTGGGGGTGTTCGATAGAGGCTACAAGATGCTTGACAGCTAGCCTCATTACGAATTTTTCATAAGCCTAAGCTTTGAATTGAGTATCGTTGTTGGTGATGATGGCGTAAAGAAGGCTATATCTGCATATTAGGTGTTTCCAAGTGAACTTTTCCACCTTGTTAGGCTATATCTGCATATCAGTACATTTTGCGAATTAGTCAATGGCGACTAGTAGGAATTTGACTGCTCCTGGGGCTTTTAGAAGTGATTCCAGTATGTCCATTCTCCACATGGCGAAAGGCCACGGGGAACTTAAGCTATGAAGGTTGTCGGGAGGGGTGCGTGGGACATATGCAAACTCTTTGCATCGTCTGCACCTCCTAGTGAAGTCGAGGGTGTCGGCCTTGAGTGTCGGCTAGTAGTATCCGTCACACTCCACTTTGGTTGCGAAGGAGTGTTCTCTGTTATAGAGGTCATAGATCTCTTCATGAAGCTCTTGCATAACACAGTCTTCTTGCTGGCTTTTTAGACATTTGAGCAAGGGTGTTGTCAATCCTCTTTTGAATAGCTCACCATCAAGAATGACGTAGTAGCTGACCTTCCTTTTCAAGCGTCGGGTTGAGGTAATCAGTGACAGTGTTACCTTCTCTATCATCTGGTACAACTTCTCAACATTTTGGAGGATGCAATTGGTGAAGTAGATGGGAAGTTGGTGTTCCCATTCCTCTTGTACGAGGGTTACGCTAATGACTTCGTCAGCTACTGAGTGGTATATGAGTAGGGATACTTCTACTGAGATGGACAGCTTGTGGCATACGATGTTGAGGTCGATACTCGACATGTCAGATGGCTGCCAAGCAAATAGGCTCGTGTTCCTGTGTAGGACATCAGTTATGTGTTTGTACTCATGGCTAGTAAGGTCCTTACTGAGCTAGGTACACTGCCCGAGTTTGATTCTGAGCTCCAACTTGACAAGTTCTTTGATAGGCTTTGTGCCTTTTTCAATGGTGTTTTCATGCGGATCCACATCGAATATGCCATCATGACTTACTTCGTAGACGGTTAGGGTTCAAACTGGAGACCTTTCGTCCATGCTTATGACTTGATTGCTACCACCCGCTGTGGGTGAGGCCTATCGGGCTCCGTGGTGGGAGGATAGGGTGCCACTTGCAAGCTTTCAGTATAGCATTGTTGGGCTTGCTTTTCGCTCGCCTTGATAGTCACGATCTCCCTCATCAAGGTTGGGAATTTCATCTTGAGATACAACATGGATATAATGGCTCCGAGTTCATTTAGCGTTTTCCTGCCAATCAAAGTAAAGTATGAGGTATTTATGTCAACAATTAAATACTTGATTGTGAAGCTCCTTGAGAGCTGGTCTTGATCGAAGGTGTTCATGCGGTCTACATAGCCTCTGGTCTCTACTCTTTCTCTTGCAAAGCCAAGCAGAGGTCTAGAGTAAGGATGAACTATATCGGATGAGACTTCGAGCCTCTGGAAGCTTTTCCAATAAAGGATGTCTGTGGAGCTGCCTTGGTGAACGAAGACCTTGGACACCATGAAATTGGAAAACACGATGGAAAAACCCATAGGATCGTCCTGGTTGATAAGGTTAATGCCCTTGAAGTCTTTATCGGCGAAAGTAATGGGAGGGAGACTTTATGGTGATGGTACATTGACACAGTTGATGTCGTGTCCCGGATGACGTGGAGATTCTACTTTCGGGACATATTGGACAGTCTTTCATAGGAAAATCCACCTGCAATGGTGTTGATTTACAACTTAGATTTGTTGGGCGGACTCCTTTTCTTGTTCTTGCGGAGGTTGACGCTTACGTCTTTGCTGGTTGTAGCTTTTTCTCCCTCTATCTTCTACTTTGTCACTTCTTTGGTCGACATTGTGATTTATGTGTTAGTCATCTTGGTGTCCCCCGGGTCTCGCTCCGATTAGATGATTGTTAGGCCTCTTCATTGTTGATTTGAGGGGGGAGTTACTTGAAGCATAAAGAAATTTGAAGACAAAGGATTGTTTTGGATTTTCAACATGTCCTTGAAGCATTGAAGAAAAGCTTGTGATCAAATGTAAAAGGAAGGAAGTTTTATGATGATCCAAGTCATTGCATTCATATCATTCATAAGTTTAAGAATTAAATCACAAGGCATTGGTAAATTGTTTTGAGTTTTTGAAATAAACTAAGTGTCTTTGGAAAAATAGCATTTCACTGGTTTAATCAATTAATATAGGCAAAGAATCGATTATTTTGTTCTTGATGCTTTCTGGAAAATTCTCAAGAACATTTTAATCGATTACACTATCGAATTAATCGATTATTTTGACTTAGATTATACATAATCCGCCTTGGTGACTTTTTTAATCGATTACTACCAAGTTGTAATCGATTACATCATCCATATAGAAAATATCATCTCTGGTTTAATCGATTACCAATTATTGTAATTGATTACATAGTACAAACACATTTTTCACAGTGCCGGGTTTAATCGATTATACATCGGAATAATCGATTAAATTGCTCGTTATAGTTACCCATAATCATTATGAACATTTTAATCGATTATAGGAGCGTATATAATCGATTACAAGTGCTAAATAATTGATTACAGGAGCACATTTAATCGATTACAAGCGGCTACAAAAAATCATTATAAATAGAACCCATGCTCAGCTGATTCAAGAACTTGAGTAATTCGTACTCTGAGCATTAAAAAGCATTCTAAACGTTAACTAAGTGATTTTTCTGGGTTCATTAAGTTCTTGCTTCCTTGAAACTCATATGGGTCTTAGGGATTGGGTGAAGCAAGATTTTCTCTTTTCAAAGTTTAAGGAAAGCCATGTTCTGAGTTTGTTATTTGCATTCAACCTGGTAAATTCATTCTAATGCATATCATCTTTGGATCATCAAGTGATTTCTTTCCTTACTCTTTGAGTTTGTAATTCTCTTTTGAAACTTGTATTTGCTTGTCTAATGTAAATGGGTTTCTTGCATGAAAGCTAGAGATAGTGTTTCTCTAGGGGATGCTGAGTAGTGTTCTCAGTTTGGGTTTGGTCTCTAAGGGTCTAATAGTGTTTTAGACTTCTGAACTTTATCTAGGGTTGATAAAGAGATGCTTGTATTTTCTTGTAAGAATATTATTTGCAATAGTGGAACTCTACTCTAGTGTTGAGTAGAAGAAAACTGGATGTAGGTTCATAGTGTTTGAAGTGAACTAGTATAATTCCTTGTGTGTTTATTTAATTCTGCTTATTTGATTGTTTTATGTGAATTCTTGTTAACTACTCGATTCTTGAAGCATTACATCTCTTGGGTTGATCTTTGGATAAAGGTTCTTGGTTACTAAAGTGATAAAGATCCCAAAAGGGAAAAACTCTGATTTTGATCAATAAATTTTTAAATTACCAAGCCTAACCAATTCAGCCCCCCTCTTGGTTAAGTGTGAAGTGTTCCCATATTTTACAATTGGCATCAAGAGCTAGGTCTTGTAAGATACTCAAGATCATTTTAAAAAAAAAAAATGAATACTTCACAAATAACATTCAAAGAAGGTGCATCTTTAAACATACCTCTTTTGTTTGAGGGGGAGCATTTTAGTTTTTGGAAAAATAGAATGAAGATCTTTATTCAATCCAATGATCCAGGAGCATGGAATGCCATAGAAAAGGGTCCTAGGGTGCCCATCAAGGTGGTAGAGAATAACATGATTCCCAAGGATTGGGATGAGATGAATGATGATGAAAAAAGAATTGTTCAATATGATTTTAAAGCTAAGAACATGATAAATTCTGCTCTTTCTTTTGATGAATTTTTTAGAACCGTTAGATGTACAAGTGCCAAAGAGATGTGGAAGATGCTTGAAATCACCCTTGAAGGAACTGAGGAAGTAAGGAGATCAAGGAAGCACTCCTTGATTCATGAATATGAAATGTTCAAGATGAATCAAAATGAAAGCATTTCTCAGCTCCAAACAAGATTCACACATATAGTGAATCATCTCTTGGGTCTTGGAAAAACATTTGATGCTGAAGAATTGAACATCAAGTTTTTGAAGTGTCTCACTAGAGCTTGGCAACCAAAAGTGACAGCCATCAAGGAATCCAAAGACCTTTCAAAAATGACCATGGCTGCCCTCTTTGGTAAGTTACTTGAATATGAGTTTGAATTATCACAACTAACCTTTGGTGAAGATGCAGAAAGAAAAAGTAAAGGAATAGCACTAAAAACTACAACACCTAAGGTGGAGAAGGATGAAGACTCTAATGATGAAGAAGATGGGGAAAGCATGAACTTGATTGTGAAGAAGTTCAGCAAATTTCTAAAGAAGAACAAGGGCAAAATATTTACAAGAAACAACAAGAACAATTCCACCAACAACAGCTCTAGCAACAACAAGAAAATTGACAACAACTTTACTTGTTTTGAGTGTGGTAAACCTGGCCACATAAAATCAGAACGCTCAATCTACTTGAAGAAACAGCAACAAGACAGCAAAGGCAAGAAGGAAACAAAGCCAAGAAGAGCATACATTGCTTGGGAGGACAATGAATCTTCTACCTCTGAATCCTCTACTGAATTAGAAGAAGCCAACATGTGCCTCACCTCAATTGTCAATGAAGAAAATGATGATCTTCTAGATGAAGATGATGAGGTAACATCTGAACTTGATCAAGCTATTTTTGTTTTTCAAGAAATGTACAAAGAGGCTAAAAAGCTGGCTAAATCAAATAACAAGCTTAAAAAGAGTATTGAGGATCATCTTGCTAAAATAATGGATTTACAAACTGAAGTTTGTAACTTAAAGACAGAAAATGAAAAACTTACTTCAAGCTACAAATCAAGTGGATGTGTTTGTACCTCTTCCTCTACATCTAGTGACAAATATGAAATGCTGCAAAAAGTATTTGGTAAATATAGATTAAATCAAGAAGAAAAATATTTGCAGATTGTTTCAAAGAACCAAGAGCTGATTGACATCTTGGAAAAACTCAACAAAGGAAAATGTGATTTAGATGACATGTTGAGTGCCCAAAAACAGTTTGGTGATACTTCTGGGGCTATAAAAAGAGATTTAAAAATGTCCAAAAGACAACATTTGTATCTCCAAAACAGAAGAAAAAGAAAAGGTTAAGATTCAATCAAAAAAGGTTCTCAAGAAACTCATATAAGGCTGTAACTTGTCACTATTGTATGGAAAGAGGTCACACAGCTTACCATTGTTTTGCAAGAAGGTTCTATGTCCCAAATGGTGAGTGCATTTGGATAGAGAAGAAAAAGAAAACAGCTAACCCACTTGGACCCAAAAGCAAATGGGTACCTTCTCCTTTGAAGTAATTTGTTTCTTTTGTAGGTATGTCTTAGAGCAATCTCTTCTCTATGGTATCTTGATAGTGGATGCTCATGACATATGACCGGTGATATGTCCTTGCTCAAGAATCTTATTTTTAAAGATGGGGGCTATGTCACTTATGGAGATAACAACAAAGGAAAAATCATTGGTGAAGGTAGCATTGGTGATAGCTTGAATACCAAAATCAACAATGTACTCTATGTTGAGGGCTTGAAGCACAATCTACTTAGCATTAGCCAATTATGTGACAAAGGCTATAAAATCTCCTTCAATCAAGATTGCTGTTAAATTTGTGAGGGTGAGAATGAAGAAGTAATTTACATTGGCAAAAGGAAAGGTAATGTGTACTTGTTTTCTATAGACCATGCATTATTTCACAAAACCTCATGCTTAATGAGTAAAATAGATGAAACATGGCTATGGCATAGGAGAGCTAGTCATATTAATATGCATCACATGAATAAGCTCATTAAGAAGGACTTAGTCATTGGCTTACCAAAACTCAAATTTGAGAAGGACAAACTATGTGATGCATGTCAAAAGGGGAAACAAACCAAAACATCTTTTCAAAGTAAAAATATTGTTTCCACCTCTAGACCGCTTGAACTTTTGCACATAGATTTATTTGGTCCTTCAAGAACTATGAGTTTAGGAGGCAATTACTATGGTTTGGTTATTGTAGATGATTACTCTAGATTCACTTGGACCTTGTTTTTGAAATCCAAGAGTGATGCTTTTCATTCTTTTAGAAAGCTGGCCAAACTTGTTCAAAATGAAAAAGGATGTAAAATTGTCTCAATTAGAAGTAATCATGGTGGAGAATTCCAAAATGAACATGTTGAAAAATTCTGTGAGGAAAATGGAATTAACCACAATTTTTCAGCTCCAAGAACACCCCAACAAAATGGTATTGTGGAAAGGAAAAACAGATCACTTGAAGAAGGTGCTAGAACACTTCTAAATGAGACAAATTTACCAAAATATTTTTGGGCTGATGTTGTAAACACGGTTTGCTATACTTTAAATAGATTACTCATAAGACCTATTTTGAAGAAAACCCCTTATGAGTTGTATAAAGGAAGAAAGCCCAATGTTTCTCACTTAAGAACTTTTGGCTGTAAATGCTTTGTTTTAAATAATGGAAAGGAATCACTAGGAAAGTTTGATGCAAAGGCTGATAAAGCCATTTTTCTTGGATATTCATTACAAAGCAACGCATATAAAGTTTTCAACAAAAGAACCATGTGCATAGAAGAATCTGTCCATGTAATTTGTGATGAATCTAACCCCTCAAAAGAGGAAAAAGCCTGTGATGAAGATGCAGGTCAAATAGAACAGAACATTCAGCTTGAGAAGATGTCAATCAATGAGAAGAATGAATCTAGTGCTAAAGAAGGTCCATCAACTCCAAGTCAAAGGCCTAAAGAGTGGAGAACCACAAGAGATCTTTCACTAGATAACATCATTGGTGAAGTATCAAAGGGAGTCTTTACTAGATATTCTCTTAGAAATTTATGTTGTGACATGGCCTTTGTATCTCAAATTGAACCAAAAGATATCAATCATGCCTTGAATGATGAACATTGGATGCATGCCATGCATGATGAGCTCAATCATTTTAAGAGGAATGAAGTTTGGGAACTTGTTCCTAGACCTTCATCTCTTAAACCCATTGGCACAAAATGGGTTTTTAGAAATAAACTTGATGATAGTGGAATCATAGTCAGAAATAAAGCTAGATTGGTGGCTAAAGGCTACAACCAAGAAGAAGGCATAGACTGTGAAGAAACTTTTGCTCCAGTTGCAAGATTGGAAGCAATCAGGTTATTACTTGCATATGCATGTCTCATGGATTTCAAACATTTTCAAATGGATGTTAAAAGTGCATTTTTGAATGGATACATTGAGGAGGACATATATATTGAACAACCTCCTGGTTTTACTGATTTCAAACATCCAAACTATGTTTACAAACTTAAAAAGGCACTTTATAGTTTGAAACAAGCTCCTAGACAATGGTATGAAAGGTTAAGCAAATTTATGCTTGAACAATCTTTCACAAGGGGCAATGTTGATAAAACCTTGTTTATCAAAAGCCAGGGCAATGATTTCTTATTGGTTCAAATTTATGTTGATGATATTATTTTTAGTTCAACTAATCAAAAACTTTGTAAAGAATTTTCTGCAGCTATGCAAAATGAATTTGAGATGTCTATGATGGGAGAATTAACATTCTTTCTAGGACTTCAAGTCAAACAAATGAAGAATGGAACTTTTCTCAATCAATCCAAGTATTGCCTTGAAGTAATCAAGAAGTTTGAAATGGAGAAAAGCAAAGATTCCGCAACTCCTATGGCAACTTCAACTTATCTTGACTCTGATGAAAAAGGAAAGAAAGTGGATGAATCCAAGTATAAAGGAATGATTGGCTCATTACTTTACTTGACAGCTAGTAGACCGGATATCATGCTAAGTGTTTGCTTGTGTGCAAGATACCAAGCAAATCCAAAAGAGTCTCACCTTACAGCAGTCAAGAGGATTATCAAATATCTCAAGGCAACACCTAAAGTTGGGCTTTGGTATCCTAAAGGTGCATCTATAAACATTATTGGTTATTCAGATTCTGATTTTGCAGGATGTAAATTTGATAGGAAAAGCACTAGTGGAACTTGTCACCTCCTTGGAAGTTCACTTATTTCATGGCATTGCAAGAAACAAGCTTGTGTAGCTTTATCAACTGCAGAAGCTGAATATATTTCAGTTGGTAGTTGCTGTGCACAAAGTCTTTGGCTTAAGCAACAATTGCAAGACTATGGAGTTAATCTAAAGGAGATACCATTACTTTGTGATAACACAAGTGCAATAAACATTTCAAAGAATCCTGTTATGTGTAACACCCCAAAATTTTGGAATTACAGTCAATTATTGGGGTAAGATATTAACTAGAGACAGTAGAGAAGAATTTAGGGGAAAAGGACAAAAATACCCCTGGATATTTTGAAAATGACCAAATTGCCCCTAGGGATTTTAGCAAAATATTTGGAGGAAATTTTACAAATACTCGTGGATGGTTGGAAAATGATCAGAATACCTTTAGGGTGATATATACAGAGATATCTTGAACATTTTTTTTTTGAAATGACAATTTTACCCTTAGAGGGAGGGGCAAAATTACCAAAATGCCCCTGGGTCAAAACTGACCACGATGACTTTA
This sequence comes from Glycine tomentella, assembly GCA_007407185.1. Lineage (NCBI taxonomy): Eukaryota > Viridiplantae > Streptophyta > Magnoliopsida > Fabales > Fabaceae > Glycine > Glycine tomentella. The sequence goes on from PYAF01003859.1 coordinate 48,488, forward strand.
GAAAATTGTGGGAACCTGAATATGGGATAGAATACTTTTAGACAACACTATTAACATGATTGGGGTCAAAAAACCCTAAACAATAATTTTTAGGAATTTTGAGAAGATAATTTGAAAAGTGCCTAATCTAGACTACTTCTGGTATCAGAAAAATATATGGAAGGGATGATCATAATATTTGGAGTTTTCTCCTAATTATGAGATAAATAGATTAATTTATTAAGTTATATTAGTAATTTTAATAATTAAAAGTGAAACGGACCAATAAGAAAGTAATTAATACGTAAAAGATAATTAAAAACTTATGTTGTCTCCTTTGGTAAAATACATAGACAGATAGAAATATTATTTCCACGATCCCAACGGTCAAAAGTTAGATATGTGTGTTAGTAATATCCCTTTAAAATTATAAGAAGATCCAACGGTGAATGAATTCGGAGTGAGCATTTTATTAATACGGATTATGAAGAAAAATAAATAAAAGGCAATATTTTGGCAACCAAGCTTGCTATGGTGGAAAACAAATCCCAAAGGCCTTGAATGATTGAATTTCACGTAGACCAACAGAAGTGAAGGAAGGGCCAAGTCAAAAGCAAGAAGGATAAGCAAGCTATTATTGGAGACAAAAGGAATCTTGTAATAAATGCATGTAGAAAAAAATCTCATTAGCCTTATCTACCATTATCTACCAACCGTGCACTTCTAGGAGGAAATGTGTGAGCTTGCTTTGACTTTGTCTATAAAAAGGGGAAGAATGAAG
>PYAF01003859.1:52729-69109 GCA_007407185.1 Glycine tomentella
ATGCATATCATCTTTGGATCATCAGGTGATTTCTTTCCTTACTCTTTGAGTTTGTAATTCTCTTTTGAAACTTGTATTTGCTTGTCTAATGTAAATGGGTTTCTTGCATGAAAACTAGAGATAGTGTTTCTCTAGGGGATGCTGAGTAGTGTTCTCAGTTTGGGTTTGGTCTCTAAGGGTCTAATAGTGTTTTAGACTTTTGAACTTTATCTAGGGTTGATAAAGAGAGGCTTGTATTTTCTTGTAAGAATATTATTTGCAATAGTGGAACTCTACTCTAGTGTTGAGTAGAAGAAAACTGGATGTAGGTTCATAGTGTTTGAAATGAACCAATATAATTCCTTGTGTGTTTATCTAATTCTGCATATTTGATTGTTTTATGTGAATTCTTGTTAACTACTTGATTCTTGAAGCATTACATCTCTTGGGTTGATCTTTGGATAAAGGTTCATGGTTACTAAAGTGACAAAAGTCCAAAAAGGGAAAAACTCTGATTTTGATCAATAAATTTTTAAATTACCAAGCCTAACCAATTCAACCCCCCCTCTTGGTTAAGTGTGAAGTGTTCCCGCATTTACATTCACAAACTGTGCTAGATACCCAGCCTGTATGAGCTCTTCAATTTTGTCTTTCAAAGCCCAACAATCTTTTGTTTTGTGACCATAACTGTGATGGTATCTGCAGTATTTGATTTTGTTTAACCCTGGCCTGGGAGGAAGTGGCAGAGGTAGCTTTATTGGTACCTCCACATTCAAAGACTCCTCAAGAATAATGGTGCAATTGGCCTTTAGGGGTGTGTACTGCTCATACCTGGGTCCTTTTGGGAGAGGTTGGGGGGTGTCCGACTTGTGTCGATTGTCCGACTTATGTGAATCGGTCATAGTACCTCCTTCTCTCTCGTTGCGCTTTTGTCTGGCTTGCTAGACCTCATTTCTGAACCTTGACATCTCCTCCATATGGATGTAGCCTTTTGGTTTGTTTGTGTAACTCGCCCATGCTATTAGGAGGTTTTTTCCATAAACTATATGTGTACTTACCAGGCCGTAAGGCTAGAAGCATGGAGTGCAGCGCTACCTCTGGGTTGAGGTTTCGAGTCTGGACAACAATTCCTCCGAACCTATCGATGAACTTTCTAAGGGATTAATCATTTTCTTGTCACAAACTGGCCAAAGTAGCGGAAGTCATACGATGCGACTGGCTGGTTACATATTGTGAACTGAAATGCTCGACAAGGGTGTTGAAGCTGTTGATGGACCCCGGAGAGAGCCCTTTGTACCATGTCAATGCTTCCCCTTTGAAGCATGTTGGGAAGACACGACACAGGATTGCGTGATAATTGGTGTAGAGGTTCGCTTGGGTGAGGAAAGCCTCTAGATGCTCATATGGATTTGTGGTTCCATTGTACCGCTCTAGGTTGAGCAATTTCCAACATAAGGGTAGGTCAAATTCCATGATACAGTCGACAAAAGGGTGTCGACGAGTCTCCACCCTTATGGACAATGTATGCGTGATAGACTAGGGCCGTCTTGAGGGTTGACAACATGTCGGGGGAGCGATTCCCCTTGAGTACATTCATTCGTTGTACGGGATCGAAGAGTGCTAGTTGCCTTGGGGGTGTGTCACACGAGCCTCCAGCTAGTTATGGTTAGCCAGCTTTTGGAGTTCCTCCTCATGAAGTCATTCCATCTCTACAATACACGTCTGGAGTTGTTGGAGATTGTCATTGCCTGTCATAGTTATCAGGGGAGGATTGGAACTTTCAAGAGGGACCTCGCATCTGAGCCCATACCGTGTGCTAACCATTGATGGGAAAGAGAGGCCGCGAGGTAAGTTTTACTTCGGCCGCACGGTGGATGCCAAATGTACTTACAAAAATCCAGAGCTGACCCACGTCAGGATGGACGTGGCCAAGAGGGAATACCCTTTGTTAGGAGGACAAGAGGGGGGGCCTACAAAACAAAGAACTCTGATATCTCAAGTAAGTACATGAGTTAGGTGAGAATGAGTGATCAAAAGGGTGAGATGGAACCTGGTACTTATTGATGAAGTAGAAATTGCGGGTCTTTGTTTGTTGGGGCTATTACAGTGGTGTAACAACCCTTGCAGATAATTACTAACTTATAGATAATAGCTAAGGTAAGCTATGGCTTATAGATAATTGCTTGTAGATAATTGTATCATATAAATAATGTGTATCTTATAGATAATTGAGTACCTACCATTTGATAAGAATGTTGTAATATCATCATTAATATTTAAATAGGAGGTGTTAGAGATAACTTGTTTGGCCCAGTAACCTGATTGCTAAGGGCAAGATGTATGTGCTTATGTGCTAGGACTGACGTAGAGGGTTGATGTGCATACTAGAACGCCATATCACTTGTCAGTTGTATTTTGTAAACCCTGGACAATACAAATTTAATTTTTTTTCCAATTTTATTACTGATTTTCATTTGGTACAGTTAGTTGTTAATTTTGCAACTGAAATTTGTTTTAAAACTGCTTATGATAACGTATCATGATGGTCTGCATTTTAATGTTAAACTTTATATCTCCAAAATAATATATGTAGTTACAACAATTTTATCTCCAATTTTTAATGTTCTCTTATATACTTTTTTAAAATTTTTCCTTTCTTCACATCACTAAAATACTCCTATATTTTGTGTTAAAAAAATAAAACATATACTATTAACTTAGTTTAATTAGGTACGGTTTTAAGTTTATAAATTATTACTTTAAATTGAAACTCTAACTATAATATTTTTACTTTAAAGTAAACTTCAAGAGGGTTTATTTACATTAAGAAATATATATTTTAAAATAACAAAATTGAGTATATGAAATTAAATTTATTGATAGTAAAAAAAAGAAGAGAATTTATCTTTTTTATTTTTTTTCAAAATTTAACTCATTTAGTTCCTTTTACTGGTTGCATAATGATTATCATTTTTTTGTAACTAACAACTTTTGTTCTTCATATTTTATTAATAACGCTTTAAATAAAATTTAAAAATAAATATTTAACAGATATGTGAATTTTTTTTAAAAATATAATAACTGATTTAAAAATGCATATTTAAATTTTAAAAAATAAATTTAAAATTGTTAATGACACAAAAAACAATAAATCTTTCTTTGTTAATGAGAGTAAATGAAAAGGGATAAGATCATATCCTAATAAATAATATAACTATTTAAAAGGAGAGCCAAAAGGTAATGGGTGTGCAGTTATACAGTATGAAGTGTCTCATTATATTATATATGGAAGATTTGACACCTAATATCAGTATAGGTGAACAACTGAGGCTAAAAAATAAATATTAATTTTTTAATAAATATTTATCAATTTTGGGCTGTTTGGAAACTATTTATCAATATGGGGTTGTCAAACACGCCTAATTTAGGCATGACTCATTCCATCTCTAATTCCATCGCTAACAATTTTCCGTCGAAAAAGTGTTAGCGACTGAATTAGAGACTGAATTAGCGACCAAAATAGGCGTGTTTTTTGTCCTTTAATTTTTCAAATTAGGTGACCCAAATTACATCACTAACAATTTTTACGACGGAATTTTTCGTCACAAAAAGTGTTAGTGACAGAATTAGAGACAAAATGAGTCACGCCCAAATTTGGTGTGTTTGACAACCCCATATTGGTAAATAGTTTCCAAACAGCCTCAAATTAGTAAATATTTATTAAAAAATATTATTTTGGTTTTTTAGCCGAACAACTGATCAATCATACTTGAACATCCAGATTATAGTTGAGGTTATGACAAGTTCAGAAAGATCATCCTGCAAGCATGAACACAAGAAACTTTCACCACAATCTCCTCAACCACATGGAAACTCGAAAAAAGTGGTGAAATAAAAAAGTCAATGACTGAAGTAATCAAAATCTTTTCAAAGTAGGTGTTCTCAGTTATCATATTGATAATGACTTTTGGTTTTAATCAATGCATGGTTTTTGATTTCTAACTAGATTTCTCGGTGGTAGCGAATTAATGGGCATATGTGGTGCTCATTTATGTTTTTGTTTGCTTTGTTAGATGGGACGGTTTTTATTGGAGTATCCTTGTGCTTTATGTAATACTGAAATGTTTGACTTAATTGTACAAGTCTATAATGTTGGTGCATGTTCGTTGGCATTAATTAATGACGAATTCAGTGTTTCAAAGGGACAGAAAAAAAATAAAAACATTTACTACAAGAAAGAAAGGGGATGTAATTTTTTTCATAATTATTTAAATATTTAAGTTCTCGTAAATAATAAATTTTAAAAAAATATTATTAATTTTATGAATAAAATTATAGATATAATCTACTATTATAAATTTTTAAAATAAATATTATTATGGTGTAGGACACGAAACGTGATTTGCCTTGTGTAACATTGGACAAATTGAATGAGTAAGAGAGAACATGAAAGAGAAATCACATAGTTTTAGAATATTTGTAGTATTGAAATTGTGTTGTTATCTCAAATACGATTACATGATACATATTTATAGTGTATGCCTACATGGCGTTACCATTCACGTGATTTATACAGGTATTTACAATATTCTATTCTAAGGGTTACATTGGATGTGTCTAGAGTCGACTTTCCACTAGGTCTTTTCTTATTTAAGTCAGCTTCTTGATCCTATAGCTAGCTTGTAATCCTTAACTCAGTCTTCATGTGTCTATGTTTTGTGCCATGTGCCCATGACGTGTAAAGTTGATTTGCCCCTCAGTCGATATTGTCTCTTAGAGGTAATGTCAACTTAACAAGTGTGAAGGTTAATATTTACCTTGTAACAGTTGCCCTCAAGTCGATATTGTTTCATAATGGTAATGTCGACTTAAAAAGTGTGAAAGCTAATATTTACCCCATAATAGTTTCCCTCGAGTCAATAATTTCTCAGAGAGGTAATGTCAGCTTAACAAGTGTGAAAGTTGTTTCTAAACTTGTTTTGTATCAATGTTTGGATTCCCTCTGCATACAATCTTGTTGGGTCCATAAAGCTTTTTTTAAGACAGTGTCACTTTTAAATCATTATTCCTTCACAACTCTCGTGAACGTTGATTTGTTGTAACTCACTTCGTACTCCATTTAACATAAATTTTTGCTGATGCAATATCGATTTCGTATTTATCTTCCGCAATTAATGCTTTTTTTCTTATTGGTTGTATCTGGCATCTTGTTTGCCCATAAATTCCTTGTGTTATTTTTTCTTATTTAGCTCTTCCTTTGTTTTGCTAACTTTATTAGTCATCAAAAATAGCTTGAACTTTTGCCATATTCTACTTTAAAGTTGAAGGTATTTTGATGATTAATGACAATGTTGATCATCACTCTTCTCTCTTCTCTACTTCCTCTTTGAGGTATTTCGCATGACTAAAAATGGGCCCAGATAATTCCGAAGACTTCATATTTTTGTGTTTGTCTCTTCCACTAGACTTTCCCATTTTCCAATGTCTTGGAGGGTACGGGATCTGTGTTGTAAAAAGTTTTAATCTAACTTTTATAATAAATAAGTCAGGTCAGATCAAGTCTTAAACAAATCAAGCCGAAGATCCTTATTAAGTAGCCTGACCCATTTTTATCCCCAATTACGAAAGTGTTTCACGGTAGCAATGATCCAAAATAAACCCATATTAATCCAGTCTATATGCAATTTTATCTGTTAGCAGTGGGAATGTATTTATTTACCCAAAGAAATACAACAATTAAAAAAGGGATTTTCGTACCAAAGCCACAATTGTTTAGCCATTAAACGCGTAAATTTCAATATTTTCAACCATTTATTTTCAATCATACACACCAGCCACTTTATGTGTATGGCACACATGCCTAAAGATAATTTATTTGTCCACGATAATTTTGATATACAATCGTTGGCCTACCCAAATCAAACCAAACAAACCAACAAGGCCAATACGCTACAACAAAAAAGGCTTAAGAGCGAACCGAACCCGTGAGCAGCGAGTATGGTATTATTATGGATGACATGATATGATGGGATAGCGATACGGCAAAACAAAGCAATAATCCAAATACTAATACATTGGTGTAAAGTTTCACTACACTAAATAAATTTACGTGTATATAAATTTTTTTATTTAACATAATAAACACGTTTAATTTTTTAAGTCTACAAATTTTGATGATTAATGACAATGTTGATCATCACTCTTCTTTCTTCTCTGCTTCCTCTTTGAGGTATTTCGCGTGACTAAAAATGGGCCCAGATAATTCCGAAGACTTCACATTTTTGTGTTTGTCTCTTCCACTAGACTTGCCCATTTTTCAATGTCTTGGAGGGCACAAGATCTGTGTTAGGTTGGTCTGTCGTGCATTTTGTAGCATGCTCTTGGAAGCTTCCCACAACAAAATCATCTCATCGCCAATTTGCCTCGATGATGTAGATTTTGCATTGGGGACACCATTCCCAGGAGGCATTGCTATTATGGTAACACGACACCATAATCCACATTCATGTCCTCCTGCTGATGAAGTCCCCTTATTAAAGTTGCATGACATTCCCTGGTTCCCGCTTTGGCTTTCTTTGGTTGTTTGACACAAGATACGTGTCCCAAACCAGTTTAAGGTAGCGGTTGAAAAATAATAGTGAACACACACAATAACCAAGAGGGGGTGAATTAGTTAAAATAAAGTCTTTTAAAATTCTTTTAAAACAAGCAGTGGATTTAGGATCTTTATCACAATAAGAATGCTTCAATCAATCAAACCACTTAGTTCAAGAATACAATTACTAAAAACTTCACTTGTTGAGTAATAAAAGATTTCACCAAAAGAATCACAGATTAAGATAACAAGAAGAGATTAAGAAATAGAGATAACACGATCTTATACTGGTTCACCTTACAACATAGAGGCTACATCCAGTTTCTTCCAACCAACACTAGGTTAGAGTTCCACTAAATCAAATTCTATTCTTTACAAGCTTTTACAACTGATCACCTTTATCAACCCTAGATAAAGAAACATAAATCTAAACCCTATAGACTTATAATGATCAAGAACCAGAGAACACTACTCTGTTCTTCCCTCTAGAGAAACTCACTCTAGAAAAAGCTTAAAGAACCCTTTACAAAATGTACAAACAACCAAGAATTCAAAAACAAATTTACAACAAGAGATAATGGATAGAGACAACCTGATGATCCAATGAATATGATTTACTAATCAGAGTTGAAATGCATAAATCAATTTCAGACCTTTCTGTCCAAAAACAACTTTGAGAACTTGCCCAAGAAATCATTCAAAACACTATGAAGATTAAAAAGTGGGACAAGTGCTTTTCTAGTTCAGAAAATTCTTTCTAACTTTGAGAAAACTTGTATATGCTCAGAGAATTCGAAGTCTAAAAGATATATGTTCAGACAAGTCTTCAATCTATTTAAAACCAATGTTTATAACAAAATGTAATCGATTAACGCGCCTAGTAATCGATTAAAAATAGCATATGTAATCAATTAAATTGCCAAATAATCAATTAAAATGTTCATAGCTCATTCTGGATTTTATAACGAACAAAGTAATCGATTAATCTGGGTCGTAATCGATTAAAACAGATAAGCTCAATTTTGAAATCAGCTTCTGTAATCGATTATAGAATGTGGTAATCAATTAAGTCAGTCAAGTACATAAAAAAATGAACTTCAGTAATCGATTACGATATCATGGTAATCAATTAAAACAAGGAAATATGATTTTCATTTTGTGCTATGTAATCGATTATGATATCATGGTAATCGATTAAATATTCTTCATGACTTTCCAAAATTAAAACAGAAGCTTGTAATCGATTAATTCGTTGTGTAATTGATTAAAGCAATGGAATTTCGTTTTTCCAAAAACTTAACCATGAGAATTTCATTTCTTTTGAAAACATGAATAGCTTTAATACTTATGCAAGTTAATGATCATGTTCATGCAATGTATGGATCATAAGATTAGCCTCTCATACACTTGATCAAATTACAAATTCTCTGGCATGTGATAAGCTCAAAACTTTCTTCTAAGGCACAATCTTATTGCTTCATCTTCTTCCTACTCTCCCTATATCCAACAACGGTGATTGATCAAGGTAATGAAGCTTCACATATTGCAGTTTTCGATGATCTAGATGGTTTTAGAATTCAACGTAGGTGTGAGACTAGCTTTTCAAGGTTGTGCAAACTCTCGAGATCTTCATTTGGGCCTCTTCGATATGTGACTTGCAATTTTTGATATTGTTGGCTTTGCCAACATTCGACCAACTATGATTTATGACTATTGTAACACCTATTTCTTTAAATGTAACAATTGTGAAGTAAAATAGAAAAAATATTTGTACATTTTAGTCCTATTTTCTGACTTACTTTGTAGAAACATCATTTGTACCTTATCTCTAACTTGTCCTTTTTTTTGTTTTGTTCGTTGAATGATAACTTCGTAGAATTTTTCATACCTTTACTCTAGTTCATTTTCTACCTTTCATACTTGATTGGTTACCAACCTTTGGAGTTTGTTACTTAGGTTGTTTTGTTGCTGATTTTTTCTACTAGAAAATGTGTCCTGGTCTCCTTTCAAAACACACATTCCGTTCATCTCTATAACTTCCATGTTATTTATTATGTTGGCATGTTTGTCAATGTTTTCCGATATTTTCTATTTGTTTTTGTAACTAGCATAGTTCTTTGTGCCAATTTCTTTATTATAGCTCTTTATTATTGCATTTTTCTTCTATAAATACATTGTTCTCTTTTCTTTTCTATTCTTCATTCCTTCAATTTTTTTTTGTCCAGAGACATTTTACTCATTTATTTTTCTTTTCGTTAGTTTCCATTTTGATGCACTTTCTTGTTGCCTTCAAAATGCTAGAGTGGCTAACGTGAGGTTGGAGATTGTATGCTTGATTTTTTCAAAACAACTCGAGTAACTAAAAATCCAAACACCAACAAGTGTCCTTGCTTGGTTTGTGTTTGGAAATCATCCCAAGAACTCTCTATTGAGGACATTCTTGTGCCTCTTAGTGCTCTCCTGCACTTACTCTACCTAGAATATGGAAGGGACGAGGTACCAGACAAATTTCCTCCTCTAGTCCACCCGAATGGTCTGCATGATGGTGTTGGTGGCTCTTTTTTTGCTTTCTCCCATTAAGATCATTTGTTCAAGCTCTGGGATGCTTTTGGGATTATTTCTCCTATATTCTCCTTTCCCTTTATGGGATTTATCTTAGTTGTATCTTTAGATAGTTGTTTGGGTTGTTTCCATTGTAGGTGTGGATTTATCTTATGTAAGGCTTGTTCTAAATCCGTTGTGATTCTGCCAATGTTGAATAAATGGGGAGTTTCCTTTCATATTTATTTATCTTGTTGACTTTAAATTTAGCTTTGATGTACGTATCCCTTTTATCTTCATTTCTTGCGCCAACTCTTTTGTACACATCTTTTTTGAAGCGACTTTCACCGACTTGTTGATCTTTCTTTACGTGGTGCCTTTGAACTTTGTACTCCATTTTGGAATCCATTTCCCAGTGTACCTGCAAATTTCATTTTTTTAACCTGACTTTATAAATTCATTTGCCGGGTTGGCTACAAGTTTTTAGGTCATTTTTATTTGCTTACCCCAATTTAGGAACCATTTTTCCAGGGAGCCTACTTGTAACTGAACAAGTAGGTCATTTTGTATGTTTACCCCAGTTTGGGAAACTCATTTCCTGGGGTGCTTACTTGTAGTTGAACAAGTAGGACTTTTAAATGCTTACCTCGGTTTAGGGAACCCATTTCCCAGGGTGCCTACTTGTAGTTGAACAAGTAGGACTTTTAGATATTTTCCTTGGTTTGGGAACCCATTTCCTAGGGTGCTTACTTGTAGCTGAACAAGTAGGTGATTTTGCTCTATTGTTGTCTTTTGAAATTATGGGAACTTTCTCATATTATTGACATATTTTTGTAAAATGATTACACAAGCATTATATTTATTGCTTGGTTTTTCAGCAAGAATCAAAATATATCTAGGAACATGCATCTTCTCGCCTTTAGTTGTAATATTTTCATAGGTTAGATATGTTCCAAGTTCGTGAGATTTTGTCTCTAGCAAGTGTTTCTAAGACATAGGCTCCCTTTTCAGTTTTTCTATTATTTTGTAAGGTACTTCCCAATTTTCTGCTAGTTTTCCTTGATGATTGTTTTCCACCTACAACAGCTTTTCCAAGAACTAAGTCACCTTTTTCAAATGTGCGCAAGATGACCTTTTTATTGTACCTAGTCACTATTTTTCTTTTTAGTGTTGCATCTCTCATAGCGGTTACCTCTCTTCTTTCCTCAATGAGGTTCAATTCAATTTTGAGGCTCCCTTCACTCTGCTCTAAATTCAAATTTGCAATTCTAAAGGTCGGTTCTCCTATTTTCATATGAATGATTGCCTTAGTTCCATACACCATCCTAAATGGAGTTTCGCCTGTAGTAGAGTAAAGAGTTATTCAATAGATATGCCTATAAAACATATGGTAGTTGTTCTACCCAAGTGTTTTTACCCTCTTTTACTCTTCTCCTCAACCCCCATAAATAATTGATTTGCTGCCTCAGTTTGGCTATTTGTTTGAGCATGCTCTGCAGAAGTTAATCTTTGCTTGATGTTCAGTACTGATAACAATTGGTGGAATTGCCTACCAGTGAACTAAGTGTCATTGTCAGTCTCAATATTTTTAGCAATTACGATGGTGAGTGTTTATGCTTCGACCTACTTAGTGTAGTCCACAACTACCACTAAGTATTTAACCTGTCCTAGGGCCCTTGGAAAAGGTCCTAATATGTCAATTCCCTACCAAAGAAATGGCCATCGAGATGTTAAACTGTGTAGCTCATTTGTCGATGCATGTGGTATGTCACCACATTTTTAGCACCTAACATTTTTTCACGTAGACAAGTACGTCGATTTCAATGGTTAGCCAATCATAACCATCTCTCGGTATATTTCTTGCCAGAGTTTTATGTCTAGAATGTTGACTACAACACCCTTCATGTATTTCGACCATAATGTATTATGCTTTTGCAACTTTTAAACATTTCAAAAGTGGCTAAGTGAACCCCCTTCTACAAAGATTGTTATCTATTACACCGAATTTTGTAGCCCTTTTTTGCAATTTCCATCTTTCCTTTTGATCTTCTAGGCTTATAAAATTTTGTATGTATTGTAGTATCGGCTTCATCCAACTTTCTTGCCTGTCTATCATCATGACAAACCTCGAAGCATGTATTGTTTGACTAATGACATTCTTCATCCCCTCATGCTCTTAAATATTAGATAGCTTTGACAATAAGTCAATTCTAGCATTTTCATCCCTTGGAATGTAAGTGGACTCCATCTTTTTGGAATTTTGTTTGATTAGCTCAATTTTGTCATTGTGCCTTTGCAAGATTGGTTCTTTAACTTGGTACTCTCCATTCCACTGATTGACTATTAATTTGGAGTCGGTGAATACTTTTAGCACCTAAACCTTCATGATGGTTGTTATTTCCAATCTTGACAAGCATGCTTCATATTTGGTTGTTTGTGAGTGGGAACTCTAATGTTAGTGCTTATTCAAGCACGACTCCATGTGGGGACACCAGCAAGACTCCTGCCTCACATCGCGTCCCACTGGATGATCCATCAACGAACCAGATCAAAGGTAACTCCTCTAGCTTATTCTCATATTTGACAGGTGTCCTTTTAACTATGAATTTGGCTAGGCATTGGGCTTTGAGTACTTGTCTCGGTTGATATTGAAAATTGTACTCCGATAATTCAATTGTCATGTTACCATTCTTCCTGCCAAGTTAGGTTGTTGTAGTATCTGCCTAATCATTTGATCAGTCCTTACTATGATTATAAGTGCTTAAAATTAGGGACGTAACCTTCAAGCTGAGAATACTAAGGCTAACGTGACTTTTTCTACTTTTAGGTATCATAACTCGACATTTTGAAGTGCTTGACTTTTACTAAGTAGACTGACTTCTGAGTTTTGTTGTTATCTTTGACCAGCATCGCACTGATTGCCTCTTCTGTTGTAGCTAGATATAGGTACAATGCTTCTCTTGGATTCGGCTTTGTCAATGTTGGTGGAGCAAATAGTGTTTTTTAAATTGTTGAAAGGCAAACTCACACTCCTCTATCTAGGTGAACCTCTTGTCCTTTTTCATAATTCTGAAGAAAGGCAAGGTTCTTCAATCGACTTAGCCATGAACCTTGTCGTTCTTCCATTCAGTTTCTGAATATCTTTAATACATTCGGATTTCACATCTCCAATATAGCTTAACCTTTGTCAAGAGGTAATTCAATCCCTCTTTTTGATAACCCAAGAACTTTTCTGCAGATATCCCAAAAGCACATGTTTTAGGATTTAGGTGCATGTTGTACTTGGGTAATCGAGCAAAGGTTTTCGCCAATCCGCTATATGTTGCTTTGGATGTTACTTTTGACTATCAAGTCATCCACGTAGACCTCTAAGTTCCAAACTATTTGTTTTTCAAAGACTTTGTTCATCATCCTTTGGTATGTAGCGCCAACATTCTTCAATCGAAAAGACATGACTTTGTAATAGTAATTTGCTTTCTCTGCCATCAAAGTCATTTTTTCTTGATCATCGGCCCCAAAGGTGTTTGGTTGTACCCCAAATAAGTATCCATAAATCTCAAACATCAACAGTCGGAAGATCCATCCACCAACTTATCTATGTTAGGAAGCAAGCATGAGCCTTTTGGACAAAAGCTTATTTAGATCGGTATAATATCCTCCATTTTTCATTCTGCTTTTTGACAAGAATGACATTGGCTGGCCAAGTCATATATATGATCTCTCTAATGAACCAAACCTCTTGTGATTCCTTTACCTGCTTTTCAATCTCCTATAATCGTTTGGTAGCTATTTTCCTCTTTCTTTGGCACATAGGCTTGACAGATGGATTTACTACCCACTGATGACAAAAAAAGTTTAGGTCTATATTTAGTATGCCTGTCAGCATCCATGCAAATACGTTACCATTTTCTTGAGAAAGGAAGATAAGATTTATCTCGTTTCTTCATCCAAATCTGCTCCAATGGATGTCACTGGTTCTTCTGTCTTCCCTCTCTAGAGATCCTGGCAACTACCTCTAGGCTCCGATCTAGGTGCCCATGCCCCCTTTTTAATATATTCTCTGCAATCTAACTCTGTGAGCATCACCTCAAATTGTGTTTTAGTCCTCGGCTCATAGGTCATTTCGTCTAATTTGTCTAAGTTCTTTCACTTCAAGGAGTCCATGTAACATTCACCAGCCTTTGTCTAATCTCCTTTCACAATTATGACCTACATCTCATCAATGAGAAATTTCATAGCCAAATGGACCGTTGAAATCACTACTTTAAGTGTGTTCAAAGGCAGTTTACCCAATATGGCATTACAGGATAATTATAGTTTACCACAACGAATTTGACGACAATCATTCTGGTTATTGGTGCCTTACCAAAGGTTATGTGCCACTTTACGTATCCTATTAGAGTTATGTGGCAACCAAAGAAACCTATGAGGTCATCATTGTAAGGAAGCAACTCTAATTCCAAGATTATGATATTCTTGAGGAAATCATACAACATTATGTCTGTATAGCTACCTATATCCACTAGTAACCAATGTACCTCCTTGTTATTGATGAAATCCTTCACCAATAGAGGATCATTATGGTTTGGGACAATCAACATGTTCATGTCTTTATCATCGAATATCAAGGGGGAAGGTCATCTTTTGACTGAGTAGTGGTTTCTTCCACTATGCGCAGTGGTCAAGACTTCTCTCGCTTGTCATTTTCAAGCATTGTTTGATGGTCCTCCACCGAAAAATCCCCTTGCTATAATGTATATCACCTCATGTTCTCGCTGAGAGGAATTCGGTCTCTTCTCAAGAGAACTTGACTTATGTTTTGAATCATATCCATCCTGATGTAATGTCTGCATATGATTTTCTACCTCTATTTTTGGAGTCTTATACTTGTGTCTCGGGGAGCATTTCCTTGAGTGTTCTCTTATTTAATGTCGATTGGGACTTCTAGACCTTTCTATTTGCTCATCATGGTTTAAGTGATCATATCGAGGCTAGCAATTACCTCCTCAATCTCGCACATATTTGTCTAGTTTGCCCCAATGTATGATTATTTCAATGGCATTTTTCAACTGAAAATAGTTGCCAGTGTCATGCCCTATTGCGCGGTGATAGCGACAATATTTTGATTTATCTCTTTCACCATTCCTAGTTCTTAATGGCTTAGGCACATCAAGATCGACATCTTTTAACTCCACATTCATGATTTCATACAATATTCTACCTCGTGAAGCGTTTAAGGGCATATAATAGTCATCATTTTTGTTGTAACTTTATAAGTCATTCTTTCAACTGACTTAGGTTGCTTGTCACTCTTTGTCTGTGTTGTTGTCTTTTATGTATTTTTCTTTTCGGACGACTTTAACTTTCCAGCTTCCAAGATATTTTCATAATTGCTCTAGTTTTTTTCCTTTTTCAGAAATTCCTCCAAAGTTACTAGTGGAGTTTTTAGATAGATATGAAGTAAGGAGATCCTTCCCTTACATTGTCCTTTGCCAGCATCAACTCTACTCCATACTATAGATTATTCGCGACTCTTGCCTCCTTGTTGAACCACGAAATGTACTCTCTTAATGGCTCCTCGAGTCCTTGCCGGATTACCTTCAAGCCATTTTTTGCCTTTCTTTGCTAGTTGTGAAGGCATATCTAAATTTTTCTCTTAAAATCAATCACAAGTCAATGGGTCTCGGCAACGAATATTGAAGCAAACTTCAACACAATGGACTTTAATGATAGTGGAAATACACGACACATTATCAAAGGTAAAGCTTCTTTGTATGACAACTTCGATCCAAACACCAACAAATGATCATACAGATCAGATGATTCGTCATACAACCCATTGTTGGAAGCTGTCTCAATTGCTTTGCAACTTGGAGCTCTACTAAGCGTTATGAAAATGTCATGTTGAAAGGAATAATTCGTTAGAATCCACCTCTTCTTCCATCTCCATGGTAATACTGATCAGAGATTCTTTTTTTTTTCTGGATATCGATGGAATTTGCAACTTTGAT
The DNA here is from genome assembly GCA_007407185.1 of Glycine tomentella. Taxonomy (NCBI): domain Eukaryota; kingdom Viridiplantae; phylum Streptophyta; class Magnoliopsida; order Fabales; family Fabaceae; genus Glycine; species Glycine tomentella. The sequence goes on from PYAF01003859.1 coordinate 67,856, forward strand.
TGCTTAACTTATTTTTGCTTAATTTTTTCTTTTCCTTCAAATCTCCTTCATCTTATATTGCTTTTGAGTGCTTGTTTTGTGCATCATCCTTTTTTGTTCTTAGATTCACGATTAGTTTTTGTTATTCCTCAAGAACTACTTTATGTTGTTTAAACATCTTTACAAGCTCAATTAGTTGAGAGCTTGTGAACGTTGTATTCTCTTCCATCCTTGGAGAATTTGTGGCATAGGTGAAGAGTGCGTAGCTGCTACTGAAGCTTTTTTGTTTCACGTGCTCACCATAACAAAATATCCAAGTACTATGGATCCTTTTATCTTAGAGAATCAATGTCCCACAGAGTGCACCATTGTTATGGTGTAGTACATGGAATGTGATATGGCTCGAGCAACATTGGACAGATTGAATGAGAAATGTTGAATTGAGGGGGAGCAACATGAAGAATTAAGTGAAGTATCAAGCAATGTTCAAGACTTGGAAGTTTTGGCTTTCAACATGGCTCAAGGAATGAAAATTGAAGCTTGTGATTTAATGTAAAAGGAAAAGAAAGCATCATGGTGATCCAAGCTTTGAATACATATCATTCATACATCATACAAGCATTGCATGATATAAGTCTTTAAGTAATTGATTTGAAACTGAAGAAAAAGCTGAATATTTTGGAAATAGCCTAGCACTGCTTTAATCGATTATTGAATTGAATGAATTGATTATTTTGTTCATAAGTTTTCTGGAAAATAAAAAATGAACACTTTAATCGATTATTCCATCGTATTAATCGATTACATGAATCTCAGCATACTTAGGATTTAGCCTTATGACTGGTTTAATCGATTACCATGATATTGTAATCGATTACATGCTTGTTTGGAAAATACATTCACTCTGGCTTAATCGATTACCACTCATTGTAATCGATTATATAGTTTAAACCATGTTTTGCACTCACGCTGGCTTAATCGATTACGGTGGATTGTAATCGATTAATCTACACTATCCAGATTTAGGCCTGCTCTGGCTTAATCGATTACCATGTAATGCAATCGATTATTTTACTAAGGGATTGGGTTTTTGATTCAGGTTAAAGGGTTAATTCACTAAGGGATTAGGGATTAACTAAAGTAGGAAAGATTTATTCTCTGAACAATTGGAATAGCAAACCTCATGATATAGTCTTTCATAAGCTTGATAGGAATTACTAAGGAATTAGGATTGTTGTCAAAGGGCTAAATTACTAAGGAATTAGGATTTGCCAA
>PYAF01003859.1:80361-94453 GCA_007407185.1 Glycine tomentella
ACAAGAGGTTTGAATAGAGGAAGATGAAGGATACTAGCTTTCCATAGGTTTCTAACAAGATTATAAGTCACAGGAAGGTGTTTAAGTCTCAAAACAAGGTCCTAAGAAGCTTGAGCATTCCAACAATGGAGGTTTGAGGCGTGGGGAGGAAGAAGAGGCTGAATTACCCTTCATTTTCGCGTTTTGCCCTTTAAATACTTAGCCTGCCCGACCTCCTGCGCGATCCGCGCCATAATGTCGGTGAACTCGCGCTATCAGCGCCATCCCCGCGCTAACCGCGTGAACCTTTCGAGACCTTTGGCGCTACCCGCGCCACCTGTGGCGCTGTCCGCGTGAAATTCCAGAGAAAATTGGTTTTCCAGGCCACTTCCCGCGCGAACCGCGCGGTCTCTGGCGCGACCCGCGCCGGCTGGAAAACCTCTAGCGCCCCTAGCGCCACATTGACGCCCACAGCGTCAGCTTCCAGTGGGTCTGGCGCGATCCGCGCGGCACCCTTAACAGGGTTTTCTGATGTCGCGCGGGGTTAGGTGCTAAGAATGAGGGTCCTTACAGTGTTGTTGATTGAGCTAAGTTGCTTGGCCATTTGTGAACATGCTAGAGCCTTGGCTTGTGGTTTTGATGACCTTGAGAGGCTATTGGTATGATGGCTTGTGTGTGATAAGCCTTGTTGAACCATAGGATAGATGAACCTTGTGGTTTTGGAAAGGATTGTGAGTCCTTTCATTGTAGAGCGGTTGTGAACCGTGCTTGCCTGTGTGCCTTGTATGTATGTTTGATGCATGCTTGTATGTGCCTTGTTTAGGGCGTGACACCGCGGGTGTCAGTGGCGTCGACCACAGAGCAAGGGAAGAACTGCAGAGCTCGGCTTTGCCAGGTAAGTTCTGGACCCTTGGGGATGTTTCCCACTTGCTTGTGCTCTACCATACTCCGAGGGAGTAGTGGTTTCATTCATAATACATGCATTGTGTGGCTGTTGCATACTCATGATAATATATGCTTGTATCTGTTCTTGAGATTGTATTAAGCCTGTTATTAGATCTTCTGGCCAGTTAAGATAGATATGGACCTCCCTAGGAGTAGAGCGCACCTCCTAGTTTGGTTTGCTCACGGTTGACTCGGTCCCGGGATGCGAATGATTCCCTAAGACCAAGAGCTAGGTGTGTCCCGTCGCGGTTGATTGCCTAGTCTCGAAGGTACCATATACGTGCGTCCATGCGAAGGGTTAGCACCCAATGGGATGGCACGGGTGTGAATTCCGGTTTCACACTGAGGTCGATGTTTGACTCGGTCCGCTGTACATAGAGCTTGGATAGCTTGTTTGTATTGTTATGAGTGGCCGGGACGGCCCAGATGGTTGTGATACCCTGATGACTTGTGTCATGGTGAGTGAGCCAGGGTGGAGGAGATGTCTCCAAGGACCCTGAGCTTACTGATATGTTTATCTCACCCCGTGTGGGGCTTATGCTTTTCAGGTGATGCTTCTGGTAGAGAGGAGCGGTCTCAGGGCGGGAGGCCCCAGTAGAGACGGTACCTGCTTGGCCTTGGGCAACAGAGGATAGCTTGGAGCTCGGCTCAGCTTTTGTTTATGTTCTGTACCCCTGTAGAGGGAAGACATGTGTTGTACATGTAGTTTGTTTTGTATACTTTGATGTATATATATGTATGCCCTCGTGTGAGGAAGGATCCTCGGGATCAGAAAGCGCTCAGACGCTTATTCTTTTGTATAGACACCTCGGGTGTCAGATGATGTTGTACATAACCGGTTTGTTTATGTTATGTTCCTCCTGTTTATATCTTTGAGATATCTGTGGGATCTGCCTATGGTTTGGATGTATGATCGGGTTAAGCAGGGGCTTGTTTATGCTTTGTTGTGGGTTTGTGATTCCATACATAATGTGATCAAGAAATATGGTTTTGGTTTTATGCTTCCGCGATAAACTTGTTTTAATTAAAGTGTTTTAAGCGCTAATCTGATTCAATCATAATGATAATACACTGGGTATACACGGGGTGTTACAATTTTCTAGGTGCAGCATTTGTGGATGGCTAGGACACCTATTATTTGTTTTCACATTGCTGAGTATTCGCAGCCTGATAGATGCATGAGGCAATTTGGGCGGGATCAACCAATATCTCATAGGGCTTGAAAATTGAAAGGTGTTCATGATTATACCCTTCAGGGTAAAGCCCAAGAAAATTGGGCTCCTAAGCTAAGAAAATTTATACAGAGATGGAATAGGAGAGGTGAACATGTTGAAGTGCCTCCTACAATACATGGTCTGATGTCACCGAACCATGAGTACATGGTGTGGTATAGACTTTCCGGCAAGCGATATGTGACAAAGCGGGGTGCCAAATTAGCACGTTGTGTAAGTTATTTAGTCAAAATACTTTTTTTACCATTATGTTATATAGTTGTTTATGTAACTATGTTGTGACTTATAGGTTGATGGTCTGGAGAATTTGTATTTTGTCACGACGGCTGAGCAATTTGGGATCCACGGTTTGGACTATGTACATGACGAAGTAGGTCGTCTAATTGTTGTTTTCAGAGAGTCCGCTCGAGTGGAGGAGGCAGGTCCGGAGGCACCGCTAACCCAGCTTCTGGAGGAGCCACAGTTATCCATCGACATTGGGCGTCGTACAAAAGAGGGTCGAGGGTTAGGACACCGTCAACGACCTATTATACCAGTTCCTGAGCCTGTTCATGCACCCAAGCCATGCAATAAGTGGATGGATTAGGCCACCCTTCATGGGTCATGAATATGGTGTTCATCATACATATTACCACCCTACACAGGCAGAGGCTGATACATTTTATCGGCCAGAGGCCCACCGATGGACACAGAAGGCCAGCCTGCTTACCATGTCAGTCCAGTATCGATGCCATGCGGGGATCAGACAGGGAGTAGTAGTCAGAGAACTGGTTTGTGGGATGATACAACTATTGACGATCTTTATAGGCAAATAGATTTTTCACCACACCAGTCAGACTATCCTCCAAAGCTACTGGTCGAGGACACTCCACCTCCATATCATGTGCAACAACCTTCTGTTGCTCCACAGTATTTGCGTGGACGTGGTAGATGCAGATTGCCAGATCATCAGGCGCGTCATTAACAGTGGCCTCCTCCTTCGTAGACTCTATATTTTGTTATTTAATTTGGTTTTGATTATTATATTTAGCTATGTAATTGTTAAACATGTTTTGATTATGGACATTTTTTTATCGCCTATATTTGTGATGGATGTCATTAGGTTATGAAATATGTCATTTGCTATGGACTAAATGTGACAGGACACATGCCTGATACACCATGTGGAACTATAAAAGGACATTGACAACACTGTCACGACAGTAGTTTAGTCACGCCCGATGCAGGCGTGATTGGTCACGGTCGACATAGGCGGGAGTTTGCACCCTTATATTTACCTCGTTAATTTTGTGCTTAATCCAACAGCTGAGATTGAGCACAACCACCTTGGATATATCCTAATACTAGTAATTAAATTGATCTTGTAACTTCCCAATCACACTCATTGTCATCATTAAAACGCATTCACGCATAGAAGTTGGCGCGCACATTCTCCAAAGCAATTAATATCCACATTTAGTTACATATGCTTCACTCTCATTGGAAAATGGTATTTTGGTTCAAACGAGTAGTGGAAGAAAGGTCTGGTCTTTGTCTTGTCACCTGTCATTGGAAAATTGTTGTATTATTTTTAATAACACCAAAAAAAGCTAAAAAAAAGCTACGTAAATGTGACTTTAGTACTATTAAGTTCCAGAAGTCTTTTATGCTTTTGAATGAAATAAAAAGAGAAACAGCAAATGATTCTCTCACTCTTTTCCTTCCTTGCTAAGTATTCACTCTTCTTCTCATGGTAAAAAGGACCACCACCGTGACGTCGTTATTCTTTCGCCCTCGGTGGAGACTATGATCGAGAGCATCTGTCGTGACCAGAACCAGCCTCTGCTCGATTCCAACGCCCGATGTCGGCTCGCCGCCATGGGAGAGGAACGATCCCTTCGCATTCTCAACACAATCGCTGCAACACAAATCCGATCATCTTTCGCAGGCTTCATCATATACATGCTCAAAAACAATGATAATAATAACAATTCTCACTCTAAACTTGAACCTTCCACGCAGCAACAACGACAGGAGTTGAGTCATTGACAACACTGGTGACGATTGACAACACTCTGTGGTCCTTTATACTATAGCCAATAAATTTCACTGATCTATAAAATGATATTGACAACACCGGTGACGATTGACAATAGGTTGAAGTGAATTCCTCGAAAATGCAGCTGGAGGGCAATCTCTCTTTTGACCCGGTCTGGTATGTCTTTTGCGCTTTGTGGTCCTTTATACTGTAGCCAATAAATTTCACTGATCTATAAAAGGGCATTGACAACACTACCACAACAAGAGTTTAATCACGCCTCATCCAAGCGCGAGTGGTCACGTCCCACATAGGTGGGGCTTTACACTGTTATATATACCCCACACAGGAGTTTAATCATCCCACACAACATACCTCCACAAACGAAACTCAATATCAATACGATGGCATTCTTAGGTGAAACAGGCTCTCAAAACATTGTTAATTCCAAATTAGCATTTATTTTTCCGAATGGATCAATCATACACAATGAAACTGGTGTTTCTTTCAGGTGTCCTACTCCAATACCAATGTGAGTTCCTGATGAATGTTCCTTTCAGTCACTCAAGAGTAGAATCACAACACCCTTCTGCTCACAAATGACTAATTTGTGGATGAAATTTATTATCAACAACCATCCATCAATACAGGTGAGGAAAATTTTTTTCATTTTCTGCAACTAAAAAATGATGATGATGTTTGCACTATGTTGGCGTGACATGAAAAACTCTCGTCTGTTGATCCTATAGAATTATTATGTATCATAAGCAGAACACCCGATGGTGTCCTCAACCTACTTTGATCCACCATCACTCCTACTCATGATGCACTGTTGTATTACAACGGCAAGTGGAACATACCACGACAAGGCAATTTTTTAGGTTACTCCTTTACTGGAACAAATCCAATAAGATCTCAAATTCCTTCTGGATGCAATATAGAAACACTCAAGGATATAATCAAGCAAGTTGTGCCGCTAGGAGTTTCTCCTTATGGAATTCACGAATCACAGGTTGTCAAACAATTGTTCTTCGGACAACCAGGTCACACAAAATATTCAGAAAACTTAATAGAATATGAAATAATACAACTGAAAAACGATGAAGATGTACTAAAGGTGTTAGCAGAATCTAATTACTGGAAGCGTTTCTCTCCAATAGAAATTTTAGCTACTTTTAACAAATCGGTAATCCAACTACTGGAAGATGACATGTCCGCTGCACAACATCTTCCAAATTATGATTAGTTTCCTGATTTTCATGTTCCAATTGTTGTTGTTAGTACGTTTCATTGTTTTGGTTTTTAATGTTTAACTTTTTGTGTTTGTCTCTCTAATTCCAATTGTTTGTACGTTATGTTATTTTATTAGGTTTCCATGATTATGTTTGACTATGTAATTGTTAATGTCGATTGTGTTTTCATGTTTGAATATCATCGTAGCGTATATGAAAATTGACATGAGTGGTTTCACTGGAAGTTTGGTTTATTTTCAAATGTTCATTACGAAATATAACAACATAAAGAAAACATTGACAACAACATCAACAAATCATGAGGTAGATGGACGACTAGGACAATTTCGACGGTTATGATCAGGTAATCTACATATACCACACCTAATACGACTTTGACTAGCTTCAACTTCATCCATCTCATTGCGTATTCTAGTTGACTTTGGACGACCCTTTGCACGCAACATAGACCTGTCAGGTATGACCACTGGATTTGTACTAAGTGGAATTGCTTGCTCATTACCAATTGACTGCCACGGAAATGAATAAGCTTGTTCCAGGTTTGTTATAAGGAATACGTCATCCACATATTGTGACGGTGCTTGACGAACATGTAAAGCGGCTGCTGTGGCATGACTACAAGGATACTTGAATGCCTTAAATTTCCCACACTGATAGAACTGCTCATGGAGGTTTACCAAATACGATTTGTCGTAACCATCGTCAACCTCAAATACAGATTGTTCAACATTATATGTATGAACATAATGAGCAGTAGCATTGGTCTCATTGGCCTTCAACATAGCAACCACATTTTTGCAATGAGGATAAGGACCTTGCAATTCATTAAGAGCCGATCGCCCTCTGGAAACAAAATATTCCACCAATCTGTTATATGTGTGCTTAACCAACGCGGTTATTGGCATGTTTCTTGCACCTTTTAAAATCCAGTTTACTGACTCGGCCAAATTTGTTGTCATATGTTCATACCTTTGTCCCTCAACATCATATACACGTGTCCACTTTTCCTTCGGGATGCTATCAATCCAATTTGCAACCTCAGGACCATCACGAAACCTTGCAAAGGCTATCTCAAAATCAACAATAGAAGGAGTATAACCTGCACACAAATTAAATAACATTAAAATTTACAACTACATGCATAATTAATAGATGAAGTTTTTAACCATAGCTAAATTCATAACCGCTCTCTTCAAATTTTCATTTATGAACTTTTGATTAAAATTGCTCGCAATATGACGAAGGCAAAAGACATGACAAGCATGCGGTGGTTGCCACCCACGGTGCATCTCAACTGTAGACAATATGCTTCGATGCCGATCAGAAATAAGACAAATATTTGTCTTCTGTGTAACATGCACGCGAATGTTATCTAGAAAGAATTCCCAAGCTTCCAAAGTCTCACCCTCAACAATAGCAAATGCAAGTGGCAAACATTCATTATTTCCATCCTAAGTTGTGACAATCAATAATTTTCCTTTGTACTTGCCATATAAATGAATGCCATCATTTTGAATAATCGGTTTACAAAAATTGAAAGCCTAGCAACATTGTTTGAAGATCGAAAAAATGTCGTGAAACACGCGTTTTCCATGAACGATTCTATGAGCCACATAATAATTTTTTGTTTCAAGGTGATAAAAAGAACCTGGTGAAAAGCAAAGCATATATTCACACCACTTCGACAAAAATGCATATGATTCCTCCCAATCACCATAGATAATTGCCATTGCTTTCTTCTTTGCATACCATGCCTTTCTATATGAAACTTTGTATCCATAGGAATGAGTTATCCTTTCCTCGACTAATCCAATTGAACATGATGGATCATGCTTTATCATCCCTAATAATAAAAAAAATAATCATGTTATCATTAATAATAATAACAAAATCATTAATTCTCATCATTATCATCTTATCCAATAACTTACCTAGTACGAGTGAAACAGTAACATCAGTATCAAGTTGTCTGTGGTCCTGAGAAATGTGATCATTTAAGCAATTGTGATCCCCACCCCATTTGGTAACCACCCATCTTTCACCGTATGTTGATTTCATTACCCTAACCCTCCACGGATAATTCTGGTCATGCGCACGACATTTCATGCTTAACTTTGTCGGTGTACTTTCAACCACAACAGCTTCCTGATGCTCCTTCATGAGGTTCCGCTTGATTGCAATTTGTGCATCTTCTTTTGATGCAAATTCCTGTTTCACAAACAACTTATTTCCTAATACCCATGGACCCTCAACTGAACCTGAACCAGGACCAGAATCTTGTTCACTCGGATGATCCCAATCAATGTATGTATAATGTGGGATACCACCCCAAAAAGTGTTATTAACCTCACCTAAATGCCAATTTCCCATTTTTATTACAAAAAAAATACATAAACAATAAACAAACATATATGTAAGTAACTACTGTTTGGTAACACACCTTGACATTGTTGTGGTAATTCAGACTCCCCTGCATCCTCTTGTGGTTGGGTTTCATGCTCTCTCACCACTAAGTAATGTACTTGTATTTGAGTTGCGCTTCGACCATCATCCTCATCATTGTCCGAAGCACTAGCATTCTCGGTAGAAGACGATCTTCCATTGCAATATTTTCATCATCGTCATCGTCAATATCATCATCCATAACCCAAGTAGGGTCATTTTCATCTTCCATAGACAAATTAACAAGTGGAGCAGTAGATGCTGATGCTCCACGAGAATAATTGAAATCAACTGACCTTATTGGTAAAGCCACATCCTCTACTCCAGCACAATTTACGTACAACTCTAAGAAATTTTTCCTTGATTGGTTGAAGAATTCTCCTTTTACAAATTCTACGTCTTCGTCGTCTAGTACTTTCATGCTGATATATTTATCATCGCACCATATTTTTGCACTGACCATAGTGATAGATTGATTACCTTTGAGAACTAACTTTTGACTTATTTTTTTCTGCAATTCGTCAATGGTTGAGTTGCGCTTGATACATGTTCCCCTTTTGTCTCCTTCGAAAACAACACCACGTTTGCTCTCAATTTTGCTACCATTATAATATAAAACAATACGAACAAAATCACCATCTCCAAACATTTTTTTATATATGACCAACGACTACAAGAGCAGAAAGATGATGAACAACAATTGTGAGGCGTTGAGAAGTCCTTATTGGATTTAAAAAGGGCAAATGGCTTACAAGAGCACGGTCATGCCTGTAACACAGAAAAATCTATAAGCATATTATGATAATTTATTTAATTCGGAAGAAAAATTATTTGAAAAAATTGATTATCTATGTCTTACGTAGGTCCTTAATGAAAACCTAGGTCATAACCTACGTAACTAACTAATAATATTCTAAGTCACCAACTAATAGTATTCTAAGTCATAAAACCTAGGTCATAACCTTACGGCGGTACTTAATGATAACCTAATTGACTAACTACTAATATTGTAAGCCAATAAACCTAGGTCATAACCTACATAACTAACTAATTAAAACCTAGGTCATAAAACCTAGGTCATAACCTACGTAACCTAGGTCATAACCTTACAGAGGTACTTAATGATAACCTAATTGACTAACTACTAATATTGTAAGCCAATAAACCTAGGTCATAACCTACGTAACTAACTAATAAAAACCTAGGTCATAAAACCTAGATCATGACCTATGAAACCTAGGTCATAACCTTACGGCGGTACTTAATGATAACCTAAGTCACTAACTAATAATATTATAAGCCAACAAACCTAGGTCATAACCTACGTAACTAACTAATGAAAACCTAGGTCACCAACTAATAGTACCCTAAACCCTAAAACCTAGGTCATAACCTATGTAACCTAGGTCATAACCCTACAGAGGTACTTAATGATAACCTAATTCACTAACTAATAATATTGTAAGACAATAACCCTATAACAACTAACAAGTAACTATTTCCAATAAACCTAGGTCACTAACAGTTTTCTAGATCAATAAGAATTCTCTAAGACAACAATATAATATATTTCATGTAATTTAAAAAAGCATATATTTGAGCAACACTTACTTGACTGACAGAGTTTCATTGTAGAAAGCCTCGAATTAAAACCCGAATCTAGAGAGTAGTCAGAGAACAAAAGCTAGAGAGATGCAGAAGTGGAGTGCAAATGCTGAAATGCTGGTTCAAATAGGCTAGCATGGCCACGCCTGGGTGGGGAGTGACTACTTCACCAATCATGCATGGTGGAGACGTGATCAATCACGTCTAGGGAGGGCGTGACTAAGCCTGGATCGCGTCTAGGGAAGGCTTGTTTGAACACGTCTGGTTCAGGAGTGATTCATTGCTACACAATGGTAAATAGTTTCCAAACTACAGTATATTCGTAATTAATTATTAAAATTGCTATATTTTAATTTTTTTGCCAATGTCGACTTAACAAGTGTGAAAGTGGATATTTAATCGAGAATAAATATTAACTCAAATGCATATTTTCCTTTATTAGTATTTTTAATTTTAATTTTAATTTTTTCTCTCATATATACACAAAGGTTTGCCCCTCCATGTATCCGTCCTTGGTTGGCATTGCTTGTGACTTCGTTCATGTTTTTTTCTTAATAATAATTAATTCTTTGCCATCCAAAAAACAATATTGATAATAACTTTTAATTTATATAACTTACCATCTTTCATATTTTGAGTAATACAACTTTTCAATGTTAACAGTTATAGGAAAAACAATTTAAAAATGGAGAAAACGAAAAAAAAAAAAAAGACACAAACACACACATTTTACTCCAACTGTTGGAGAGGAAAAAGTTTTGCACAAGGAAAGCATTAATGTAATGTAAATGCTTAGCAATCACATCTCCAGTAGTTGTGGTATGTAACGGGCTTAAAGATGGGCATTGCTAAGTTGTTCACAAATTCTTTAAGATCTCAAATGTTGATTTCACATTTAAGACTTCTTGAAATACCTGCATTACAGTAATGTTTTGCGTCTTGTGCACAACTTTTTCCTCTCCGAATGTTGGAGTAAAAGGGCCTTGTTTTTTTTTTCTTCGTTTTGTCCATATTTTAAATTGTTTTCCCTATAATTATTAACATTGCAAAGTTGTATTATTCAAAATACAAAAGATGTAAGTTATACAAATTAAAATTTGTTATCAATATTATTTTTGGACGACAAATAATTAACTATTATTAAGAAATAAGCATGATGGAACTCACAAGTAGTGCAAATGAACATGAACCAGCACTATAGGCTTCTATAATTAAGCCAAACCATTCAATATCGCATAAAGCACAATATACCTCAATAAAAAATTATCATGTTCGACAAAGAAAACAAAAGCACAAATGAACACACAATATACACATTAATTCTCTACCACCCATAAATCTCGTGAGGAATAAAAAACCACGCATTGATTAAAACCAAAAGTCATTATCAATATAATACTTACTCTTAAAGTTATAGGTGGTCATTACTGTGGGATCACTATACACGTATCCATCCTCTATGTCAACCATGCTACAGTAATGATGTACATTTCTGCTCTAAGTGTCGACCTTGACACAATGAAGATACGCTTGTCCGTCCTCCGTGCCAGCCTTGCTATAGAAGCGCAGACAACAGTGGATTTCTCCTTATCAACAGCATATATATTATGTTTGGTCATTCAAATTGGTGTAACCACCTTATCTCCTAATATCTCTCCAGTTATCTACAAGTTGTTACTTATCTAAAAGTAATAGCATATATATAAGTACATATTATCTCCTATTCAAATTATATAATTGTATGTTATTGTCTGTTATCTTATCAACATATTACTAACAAACAAAAGCTCAAAGCCCATATTCCACGCTATAAATACAGGTTCTCTCTAAACCTTTACTGAGGTCATAATCCACTTACTATTCACTCCATAGACATCACTATCCACTCACGATGGACACATCTCCGAGGCACCCTCGGAAGCCTTTTATACACACTTACAAACTCAATTATTCTCCTATAATTGATGTACTTAGTAGAGCATCAGAGTTCTTTCCTTTGTTTTGCAGGCCCCCCTCCTTAACAAGGTTGACTCAACGTCCAACGTGCGAAGTCTGGAACCCACCAGGATCTCGTCCAGCTCATACGTGGAATAACCAAATTTTGGTTAGAACACTTACCTTGAAGAGATTTTGATTGATTGTGGTGAAAGTTTCTTGTGTTCACGCTTGTTGGATGATCTTTCAAAACCTATCATATATAACCTCAACTACAGTCTGGAAGTCCTAAGTACTATTAATCCTTGTTTACCTATACTGATATTAGTTGTCAAATGTTCCTCATATATAGTGAGACACTTTAGATGTGCAAACATGGGCAGTATACAAAGAGCATGTTAGTTTATCCTCCACGTTCATTTGTAACTGCAAACCTTTCATTTGTTATGATAACTGCAAACCCATTATCCTTTAGCTTTCCTTTTAAATAGTTATATCATTTGTTAGGATTAGGGGTGTTTGCAATTCGATTTTTCATAAAAAAAAAGTCACCCGAATCAAACTTAAAAAACATGTGGTTCAGTTTTTCTTTAAAATAAAATTCGAACCAAACCAAATCAATATTTTGCGGTTTAATTTTGTTCAGTTTGTGCAGTTTTTTACTAAAATATCCAACATCAACATCAACAGCACCTTTAACCCAAACTAATTCAATTCGGTGGTCGATGTATCCAACGATAGATATGAGCAAGTTGAAAAAAATTGATAAAAACAAAGGAGGGGGAGATGAAGAAGAAAAAGACTAAAAATGGACCATCTGGAATATAGGGATAACAACTGGTCTAACCCTCTACCAAGCTTATAGTTTTTCTCCATTCCATCCTCAGACACACCGTCTGTCAATCTATATCTTACTTTATTAAGTCTTGTTTAACTACCTTTCTCCTAGTAAGTTTTGGTCTACTCTATCTCTCTTTGTGTCGAGCTCTTGGCCAAACTTTGGTTCTTATGGGAACATTCAAGGGCCATCTCGTTACGTGCTCAAACCACCTCAATATATGTTCCCTTATTATTTTCACTCACGGGTATTACTGTTACCTTTCATTGAATATTTTCATTTCTTATCTTATTCATCTTCCTATAATCACACATCCACCTTAACACCCTCATTTCTACTACCCTTATTTTATGCTCATGTTGCCTATGTGTTGGCCAACATTCAACTCCATATAACATTGTTGATCTTACATTTATTAAATAGAATTTTCCTTTTAACTTAAGGGAAATTTTGCGACCACACAATGACCGAAATGCACTTCGTCATTTCATCCACCCTACTCTGATTCTTTGATTCTATGATTTACATTCTCATCAATCTCTCCAGGTTAACTTGAGTCCTTTAGATTCTAAAGCTTCTCCACAATTCAAGTTTCCTATTAACACTGTCTTTGATCTCATCAGTAAACACAATATCATCTACAAAAAGCATACACCACGTCACTTCCTCTTGAATATTTTATTAGTTCATTAAAATTTATATACTTTCTTTTCGTATTTTAAATAAAATTACATTAAAAAATTATTGATGATAATCTATGAAACTTATTAATATGTTAAACATTCTACAATAAAAATATGCAAAATTTTATTTATTTTAAGTCAAACATATTTTAAAAAAGTCGTATAAAAAAGAAAATAGTATGTATTATATAAGTTTCGTATACATAACACTATAAAACATTATGAAACTCAAGTGTTACACACACAAAATACATAACACTAAAGTAATATAAGTGTTAGTATAAGTGTTGCAATTTGATTAGGTTGGATCGGTTTAAAAAACACAAATAGCAAATCGAACCCAAATTAAGAAAAAATGATCCAAACAAAAAAATGGTATGATTTGGTTTTCAGTTTTTTTTTTTAACGATTTTCAAATTTTATTTTGGATGGTTTGAATTTTAACACCCTTAGTTAGGATTCCTTCATTTACTCTCTTTATAGAGAGATATATTGTTTTTTTTCATTAATCAATTTTAAAATTATTTATTTTACATTTTTAAACCATCTATTATATTTTTATAAATTTTCATATTTGTTAAATAATTATTTTTTAAGTTTATTTTAAGTCTTATCAAGCATAATCATATACGAAGAACAAAATTCCCTTACAGTGTGTTTGGATAGAAAATTTTAATTGGGAAAAGTAATTTATCAAGGGATTTAAAATTCTTCAATTTAAAATTCACTGTTTGGATGTTTTTATATGAGGAATTTAAATTTTTGAAATTTTAAAACAGAATTTTAAACAACTAAAAATATGGAATCTAAAAGGTGAGAAATTGAAATTCTCTTCTTGTTTAGAAGCTCTAAATGCACAACTTTTTGCTCCGTCTCAATCACCTACTTACTCCGACCTATGCTACTCTCACGACACCACCCATCTTGTGTTTTTTTGTGAATAAGGTTCAAAATTTTAAAAATGAAGAAATTCAATTTCTTTATTCAAACACAAAATTTTAAAAATAAAAAAATTTTAATTGATGCATTTTAATTTCCCTGAATTTTAAATTCTCTAAAATTTTAAAATACTTCATTCAAATATAGTTACAAAAATTGAGAAATATTATGCAACCAGTAAAAGGAACTAGAATTTGAGTTAAATTTTGAAAAAATATAAAAAG
>PYAF01003859.1:94553-104999 GCA_007407185.1 Glycine tomentella
AATTCTCTTTTTTTTTTTTTACTATCGATAAATTCAATTTTATATACTCAATTTTTTTATTTTTAAATTATATATTTTCTTAATGCATATAACCCTCTTAAAGTTTACTTTAAAGTAAAAATATTATAATTAGAGTTTCAATTAAGAGTGATAATTTATAAACTTAAAACCGTACCTAAAAAAACTAAGTTAATAGCATTTGTTGTTTTTTTGGTAAATAATAGCATTTGTTGTTTTTTTTTAAAACAAAATATAGGAGTATTTCAGTGATGTGAAAAAGAAAAAAAAGTTTAAAAATAGATAAGAGAACATTAGATATACTGGAGATAAAATTGTTGCAGCTACATATATTTTTTTTGGAGATAAAAAGTTTAACATTAAAATCGGGACAATTATGTGATACGTGATCTTGGGCATATTTAAAACTAATTTCAGTTGTGGACAAAAAAAAAAAAAAAAAAAATTTCAGTTTTTCGTTAAAAAAAGCAATTTCAGTTGTAAAATTAACAAATAAGTGAAAAAACTATACTAATTTCACTTGAAAAATTAACAAATATCTATACGTCAGTTGTTCTTTCTCTTTTTCTATTCCTTTTTTCTCTTTGTCCTAATTCTTTTTTAATCAAATTTATGTTATATTTACTTCTTATTTTTAACCAAAAAAAAAAATTTACAAGTTTAATTGGTCCTTTTATTGTGTATCTGCATCTTTATTTCGCTATGGTATTTATGTGCGCTAAAATTTATATATTTTTATAATGTATCTTATTGTCCATTGATACATACAATAATTTTAGTTTAGTAGGCTTCTGAATACATATTGTGATATAGAATTTCAAATTTAAAAGGAAACAAAATTCTGGAAGAGGTTTTTCGGTTCTTGGCCGATAAAGAAAATAGGTAAATTAAAAACTATGTAAAAGTTAAGTTACCAGATTAGCTTTAATTTGGGTCTGTTTAATTTGATGCATACTATATTTCTCTTATTTTAAAGATTTTTTAATGGTTTTTCCAAATAAATAATTTTAATTTTGTTGCATACTATGAGTTATAATTCAAAATAATATATTAAGTTTTTTTAATTGATTATCTAGTCAAATAATTGTTAACTTTTTTAATTAATACTATATTTTCTATAAATAAAAAAAATAACACTTAATTTCGTAATTAACTTCAAATCTATACTATATACATACTACATCTAAACTTTAAATACGTTTTAAAGATACATATTTTTTTATCACATTTCAAATGTTTTAAAGATGAAAATAAAATAGTATTGTGAATTCTAAGCAAGAAAGTAATTTGTCCACATATAATATGCAATCAAATATGTAACAATTATGCAATATATGTGTACATGACGATGTCCAAACCTCCACCGTTAATAATTTCTTAATAATATAGTATATCTACACTATTCATTTGTTTTACACCTTTTCTATGTATTCTACGTGGCTCTAGACAACAACTAATAAGTATTTTTTTATTTTTTATAAAGGAAATAAGCATTTTTGGTTAAATAGAAACATTCATAAACATGTATATATTTATAATATACTCTGTATAATAATGTCCAAACCCCACCATTAAATCTATAATTTACATAAAAATTCTATACATGATTCTCTTATTATACTCACTCAATTTTATGACAGTTATAATTAAAAAAAAATAGTGTTTGATATTATTTTCTTTCTCTATATCTCTATCTCGCAACTTGAGTCATGAAACTATAGAAAGAAAAAAAAATAAACATGTGGTAAAAGAAATATAGGAGCCTTCCACTTTTTTTTTTATGAATAGCCTCACATTTAAGAAAGTAAAATTACTTAAAAAGTTAATTGGAGAAATAAATTTGTGTTAGTGCTGCAAGACACTCAACTCACTTGTAAATTTAAGAAAAAACTATAAAAAGTTTATCAAGAAACTGGAGAAAAAAAAATGAAAACAAAAAGTAAAAAAAATCAATAAATTACATTACTTTTGGTATTTCAAAACACAAAAGGCACGAATTTATAAAAAAAAAAAAGTAAAAAAAAAATTAAGAAGCCTCAAGAACTTGATTAAAAATTATCTCCAAAAGTAACAAAGAAAGATTTTGGAATTTGCAATGATGAGATAGACATGAAAAAAAGACTTAATAAGGATCAAGTTAGCAACAGTCACTAATGAAGGTTTTGAGCTTTGCATGCCAGCACCTGATGAAGTTGCTTTAGATGATTTTGGCAATCATTTGCTGGGCTATTTGAGTAATGGGAATAAGTGGCTATTTTATTTTTCTTTTTAATTCTTCTCTCCCTCATTTTTGTTTTCTTTTTATTATTCCAAGATTTCATTAATGAGTATCAAATTTAAGTGATACTTTTTCCCGAGTGCCTATAATTTAAGATTACAAAGAATTGTTCTCTACCATGACGTCTATATAATTGCATTTGTTTTTAGTTTTTACATTAGAAATCAGTTCCTAGTGGTCTGAGAGATTATAAGATTCAATATTAAACTTTAAAAATATAAAGACAATTAAAGTAAAAAAAAAAATCTTATAAAATTAATCTAATTTCATTTCTATTTTCGTTAAAAATGGGGAACGTGACGGGTATAGTATAGAGCTTATATTAGAATTCCAACAAGCGATGAAGATTGACAAGATCTTGAAATAAGATATTATTGGGAAATACTCAATAGATGTCTATTTTCTCTCTCGTAGCTGTTCTCTCCAGCCTCTCTCCATTACCTTTTGAAATTCTTTTGTAGACCGTGTCTTCCTAGTTTTGTCTTTTCTATTTAAAGGTAAGAGAGTAGAAGTGGATCAAAGTTGAGTACTCAACACATGTAAGTTTAATGCCAATATACAGAAAAGGAATTCCAACCAAATAGCCACATGATTTTCTTCACTTAGGTTATGGCTTATTTTAATATCTCAATGCTTCTGTATGAGATCAATGGATTGAACAATTATGGGTAGAAGGGTTGTGCATTCATTGATATTCACACAAAGTTCCTTAACCATCATTATAACAAATTTCAGACGATGACCTGACCTAGAGAGTTGAATGGTAAAGACGCACTCTTTTTACCCAATTATGTATGGGTTTATACTAGAGACGTATTAATGGTGGACCGATTATAGTTTGAGTGTGTTTGCTTTGGCGGTGAAAGTGCGGCAACATGAAACCCGAGGTGCTTCCAGCGCAAAAGTAACACAGCATGCTTCTGCCAATGGAGGTTGGAGTTGCCTCACAAGCAAGCCAAACATGCACTATGATGTGGAAGTGGTCAAGCAAGACTGGTAAAATTACCATGATTTGGGAGGGAATATTCGTCTAGGTATAACCATGTTAATGGTGTTCCTGAACAATCCGATTGGAAACATGGTGAGCTACAAACACAATGAATCACTCTGGCCAAAGTTTGATACCAAGCAATGTTCAAGGTACTAAACTAGCCTAGAGTTTTGTTATGATAATATTGGTTGAACCTACATTATTGAGAAAACCTACCGATCCAAGTTCTTAAAGGTGCTGCAAAGACAAAACTAACCCGTCACATTATGATTAAACCCAAACATCATACAGGAACTTCCAACTAAATGTTGTTTTTAATAGGTGAACACATAATCTAATGTTTATTGTTTAATCTTCAAATGTTTAACCTGTCTACGAACAAAATATATTTATTTAGCTGGAGAGACAACACAAATTGAAGCATATCTAATGAAGTTATGCGTTAGAGCTCGAGTATACATATAAGCAACAAATGAAAATGCTTATATCACCAAGTGAAATAAGCTTTTTTTGTTGTTGGACTAGTTAAAAAGAAATAGAGGGGCATAATATTCAATATTCTAATAAGCTGAATTACATTTTTGGATTTATGATATTCAAACGAAACACAGAATAAAGGAGCGTAAAAAAACACACTATAGTTTCTTCTATCCAAGTAATTAGAAATAGCCACGATAGAAAGAAAATTAGAACAATAGATCATAAATAACAGCGAATGCATATATATAAAAAAGGCACAATCACAATAATTTATTATTCTCATAATTGGTGCAGAAGCATTCGGCAGTCACATCACATCCCAAACTAACAAATCTCAATATGAAGAAAATAATGGCTATAGACCAAAAACTAGCAGGAAAAAATTGCAAGGGCAAGAAAGAATTGCGTCTATATGTATGTATGTAAAATATAAATATGTAAGGGTAACTTCCCCGACAAACGCCCAGTGATTGCTTCCGAGTTCAGTAACCAAAGCCTTCAAGCAAAGATCTCAAAGGGCTGCTATTGCCCACATAAAACAAGGCAACAACAACCACAACTGCAATTAGAACCCACATCCATGGTTGAATTCGTCTCTTAGCCCGGTTGCGAAGAGCTGCAGGTACAGATTTTACCTTGGTCTGCCTTGCGAATTGAGATGGTTTCTGTGGCTTTTTTGCTACCTCAGTTGGTTTCTCAGTCAGGTCATTTTCTTCCACACTTGTTAGATTTTCTGTGGTATGAGCAGATTTTTGTTCTGTATTCTCTTTAGTGACAGCAGAAGATGCCTTTTTTCTTTCCTTCTTCTTTGCTCTCTTCTCCCTTTCCTGCACGAAATATGTGTATGGTTATACCATACCGTTGAAGAAGAACATGTAAATTGTTAAGGCCATGTTCGGACTAATAGAAAGAGATGTGATGAAATGGAATGAATAAAATGAAATGAGGAGGAATCAAACTCAAACATAGTGGAATAAAACCTTCATTCTACCGTTCAGATATGTTATGATGAAAATGAACAAAATCCTAATTCCATCTCATTCCTTTTAAATTGGGGTGAAAAAAAGAAGTAAACAATAGAATAAAATGGAATAGGTTCTAATAGTTCCCATTAGTATTCCATCCTAATTTTACCATTCCAAACAACATAATACCATTATATTCCATCCTCTTCTTGTCTAAATCATATATATATGTTAGTTACCTTCTCTTTCAGTTCAGCTTCTTTTTGTGCCTTTAAGGCAGCTCTTTGTTGGGCCTTCTCTGCATTACGCTTTTTCCTCTGCAGGGCCTCCTTAGCTTTTTCAATCTCTTCTAGCCTCCGCTTTTCCTTCAACTTTGCCTCCTCTTCCTCCTTCCTTGCCTTCTCAGCCTTCAGTATCAGCTCCTCTTCCTCCATTGTTCTCACAGGTTCTTCTTTTTTATCTTTATCTTCATCTTCATCAGACTCATCACCCCAACGAGCCACATGCTTCTCTAAGGGAGCAGGCTTGGTAGGCTTTTTAGCTTTAGTTGTCTGACTTGTTTCAGTTCTTTGTACCACAACCTTCAAAAAAGGTTCATCCTTTACATTAACAGATTCTGTTGGTGGAGATTTCTTTTCTTGTTCCAGAGTTGAGTGTGAGACCATGGGAATATTTTTGGAAGTTCTTTCAGTTATTGCATTAGGAATTACAGGGGGCTCTTCATCAGGACCAAGTGATCGGCCATCCAGGGTTTGCAGTCTCCTCAGTGTACTCCTAGTGTTGCATCGGACATAGTCCCTTCTGAACTCATCATTTTTGCTCCATAGCTCCATGATTCTCTCAACCTATAAATTGGATACTGGTAAGTGCTGAATTCAATTTATTTGCCTAATAGAGTGCATGAAAGAAAAAGATAATCTCTCTACTTGATTAATGTCTAAAAGAATCACCTGATCAACACAGAAGCATTGCAGCTCCTCTTTTTTCCCTCCTGCTGCTAGTTCCTGTGCTTTAGTTGCAGCATCTTTGTATTCCCAGAAATTTTTGCTCTGCAGTATCAGTACCGAAATAGGATCAATATTTGTACATGCAATTGCAATTGTTTTATCTAAGAGAAAAAACCAAAAAGAAAACGAATATAGTGGAAAGAATGGAAAACTCAAACCTTCTCATGCAATTGTTTTTTCAAAGCCAGTAACTTAGCATATGCCTCTTGACGAGTGTCATCAGCAGCCCTAAATCGAGCTAGCAACTCATTTAGTTTATTACATTCATCATTATATTTCTTCTTTGCGGCTTTTGTTTCTGCATCTGACTTCAGAACATTATTTCTAAGCACTTCCATTTCCTTCTTCAAAAGCTGTAAATGCTGAAAATAGTGAAATATTGGTACCTAGTCAAAGATACTAAAATCCCCTAAATTTAAGTACCCATATTTGATATCAATAGTGCCTGGGAACTGCAATTAGTTACTTAATTCAGGAAATCTAACAAAGAGAAGCAGGCATATAATACCTTAGAGTGCTCTTCAATATTGCCATCCTTGTTGTCTAGAGATTGTTGTGATTGATCTTGCCTTTTCATATTAGAAGACAACTCCTCACGATTCTGCTTCAATTGTTTGATCTCGCGTATCAATTGCTTTTCTTTATTTAGAGGCAAAGTTTCATGCTCGATCATGTGTTCCATGCTTCTTATCTGCCAATAAATCATATATCTAGAGAAGTAAACACAACAAAACAGGCAGAAGAATCAAATCCTTATAAATATCTCCAGAAGAAAATTGAAGGCATACCTTGCCATCTATATCCCCAACAGAAATTGCATTGTTTAATCTGTTCATTGTGGATTGAACTGAATCCATTTCCTGGCGTTTGGACTTGAGCAAGTCCCGAGCAGCTCTATGGGCTGCAATTGCAGCCCTAAACTCTTGGTCGAAATCCTTACAACTGGCCTGCTCATAGTAGAATTCAAAATAATTATCAAGATTGGTCTCAGACTTATGGAATACAGAAAAGCTTCTTTTATGTTACCTTTATAGTCTGGCTTTCAGCTCGAATAGCATCTCGAATTTTAGACTTCTCCTCTACTTGGTGAAGAGCATTTCTTATCTTCTCTTTCATGTTTCCATCATCATCATATCTGGGAACCCTGATCAAATAGTAGAATGGCTTTTTCACTACCTCTGCACCCACATTCTGCCCATCCAAAGCATCCGATGCAGGTCTTGCATCTTCATCTCCTTGATTGCTACCTTCACCTTCAACAGAAAGCCCATCTTTAACTAAAAGTTCAGCTTCACTCTCAACTGTGTCAGTTTTCTTCTCAGACACATCAACAAAAGGTTCAGCTTCACACTCCACTGCACCCTTTGAGTGTTCAGCTTCACTCTCCACTGCATTGTTTTTCATCTCAGACACAACAGAAGCCTCTCTTTCACTCTGCAGTCCACCGCTTGAAGTTTCAGCTTCACTATTCACTGCATCGTTTTTCGTCTCACACACATCAGCAGAAGGTTCACTTTCACTCTCAGCTACACCATTTGAAGGATCAGCTTCACTCTCCACTGCATCATTTGAAGGTTCAGCTTCACTCTCCAGTGCACTTTGTGAAGGTTCAGCTTCACTCTCCACTGCACCTTGTGAAGGTTCAGCTTCACTCTCCACTGCACCCTGTGAAGGTTCAGCTTCACTCTCCACTGCACCATTTGAAGGTTCAGCTTCACTATCCACTGCACCATTTGAAGGTTCAGACACACTCTCAACTGCACCATTGGAAGATTCTGCTTCACTCTCCACTGCAACATTTGAAGGTTCAGCTTCACTATCCGCTGCACCATTTGAAGGTTCAACTTCACTATCCACTGCACCATTTGAAGGTTCAGCTTCCCTCTCAACTGCACCATTTGAAGGTTCAGCTTTACTCTCCACCGTACCGTTTGAAGGTTCAGCTTCACTATCAATTGCACCATTCGAAGGCTCAGCTACACTCTCCACTGCACCATTTGAAGGTTCAGTTTCCCTCTCCACTGCACCATTTGAAGGCTCAGCTTTACTCTCCACAGCACCAGATGAAGGTTCAGCTTCACTCTCCACTGCATCATTTGAAGGTTCAGTTTCACTTTCCACTGCACCATTAGGAGGTTCAGCTTCACACTCAACTGCACCATTTGAAGGTTCAGCTTCACACTCAACTCCACCATTTGAAGGTTCAGCTTCACACTCAACTGCACCATTTGAAGGTTCAGCTTCACACTTAACTCCACCATTTGAAGGTTCAGCTTCACGCTCAACTGCACCATTTGAAGGTTCAGCTTCCCTCTCCTCTGTATTTTTTTTCATCTCAGACACAATTTCCCCCTGAACTGCACCATTTGAAGGTTCAGATTCACTATCTACTGCACTATTTTTCAACTCATGCACATCAACATCACTCTCAACTGCATTGCTTTTCATCACACAAACATCAACAGAAGGTTCACCATGACTCTCCACTGCAATGTCAGACATAACATCACCATCTCCAATCACATCTGTGCTGCTTAAGGCTGTTAAATTTTCTCCTTCAGGAACTATTTCACTTCCTGCTTCCTCCTCAGACCTATCCAGCTTACTGCCTGGTTCACCTTCAACAGAAATCTCATTCTCCTCAGTGCATGCACTTGGCTCCAGCACTGGCTCTGCCAAACCAGAGACAGACTCAACCTGCCCCTTCTCTAAACTGTTTCGAGCATCTTCAGGTTCACATTCCTTCACATCTGTAGAAGCCGAGACACCATCAACATCAACAGGAACCTCATTCTTCTCAACGACTTCTTCCACATCATGATCATCATCGGTTACAATGTCCTTCTCATCTGAAACATCTGCACTAACAACATTCTCGCTTTCCCCACTTATATCCACATCTTTATCAGAGACAGACTCACTTCTTCCCTACACGTTAGAAGAAAACAAATAGACTAATCAACCAAAATATCGCCTGAATCATTTAATTTAGCAAATTAGTCCTCAATTAAAAACATATACATGTATTGTCTCAATCCCTAAAATGACCTCCGTCTGGTCAACTTAGGAACTTAAACTATTTCACAAACTAATTTCGGAGTAATTAGCGACATAAGCTACTTCACGCACTAAAACAACATGTTTTTGTAATTTCAGAGATTAATTTCAAGGACTAAACATAATTAGCTAGAAAAGAAAAACAAACGAATTTATTTAAAAAATTAAAAGTACTTATTGCACTGTTAATCATTTCTTACCTGAACTTCATTTCCATTTCCACTGTTCTCATCAGTAGTAGCAGTTACATTATCGTGAACATCAACACATTCGAACTCGCGATCACTTTGATTCACATCTACATCTCCCTCCACAACCACACCGTTTTCGTCTCCCGAAGCCTCCGCACCGTCCAGCATTTCGCATTCCTCAACTCCGTTCGCGTTCGCATTCACATCATCACCGTTCTGAACATCCGAATCACCGACAACAACGTACTCCTCGTGATCCGTAACCAATTCCTCCGCAACAGCATTAGCACTCTTATCATCATTATACACGACGCCGTTTTGAACGGATCCCGTACCGTTTTGACTATCCGCACATTTTAATTCATCCTCCCGCGAAACGACGTCAACCGTCGCATTTTCGGTGCCTTCCTCGGCCGTACCGTTAGACAGTGCATCGTTATAATTTTTCGCCGACGATGCGGCACCGTTGTTGTCGGCGGCGAGATCCGAATCGCCACCGACACCGTAAACAACTCCATTGGCTTTGACGCTGCCGTGATCGTTGCCGGAATCGCTTTCTTCGCCACGCACATTCACCACCTGCTCCTCCGTCATTGTCTTCCCTGCGACATTAACATCAAAATCAAAATTCAAAACAGAAAAAACACTAAAAACACGTCAAAAGAAATGGATCCAACGCGGATCAAACAGCAATGGCGGAATCGAATTTGCTTACGGAGATGCACAGTCGGATCAGGCGTGGATCGAAAGTGCTAAGATCAGAGAATTGAAAAAAATGAGAAAATAAAAACGAGAAAACGAAACGAGCGTTTTAGGTAGGAACAGAGCGAGATGCAGATACAGATGCAGATATATAGCCGACAAAGAACAGAGGAAGAAAAAAACAAAAAAGCGAATAGAATAAGAATTAAGAAAGGTAATGTGAGTGTTCCACTTGGTTTCTAAATTCTACTAATTGATTTCGTTCGTGGATTTGTCTTTACATTTGAAATTATTTTTTGGATTTTAGACTATATGCATCTTTTTTATCTGGATTCTTTTTATCAAATCATAACAAATTATGATGCCATCGCTATATATTGTTCCTTCCTTTTCTTGAGTTTTGACTAAAAAACTCATTATCATTCAGTGTATGTGTTTAATTGTACAACTGTTTTTTTTAATAAGTAGGAAATAATAATTGTACTACGATTTGAAATATTAATATTAATTAATGTAGTATTAATGAATTAAGCAAGTGTTAATTAGTACTTCTAAAAAGTATAAAATTATAAGAATTAAAAAAAGTATAAAATTATAAGAATTAAAAGTTAAAAATTATTCACAAAACTACTAACTATGTAAATTAACCGGTGTATGTATCAAAAATTAACCGGTGTAAAATTCTTGTAACTTATTTTGTGATTTTGAGTTTGAGATTCTAAATATAGAATTGCTTAAATACTTTGTAGACTTATGA